>OY757255.1:0-276349 GCA_963584085.1 Pyrausta aurata | reverse complement strand
ATTACTGACCGAGTGCAATTGAGAATCTTATCTTTTCAATATTTACCTACCGGCAGTATAACGCCATGATCTTTTATTTGCGACTGAGGTTTCAATTATTTGGATTATTTCTGATACGTTGGTGGAAGTCTCGATACAGTTATACCTGTCGAACACTAGATTAGAAGTAAGTACTTAGTACCAAATTATCATGGTATTTTATGAACTTCGTTGTGACAAATAGAAGAGTAGAATCGATTTTTTTTTTTTTTAATACGTTTAAAAAATATCTAGCATATTTTAAATTTGAAATCTCACTTTAATACTTCAATAAAAGTATGTTTTCAAGTTATAACTTCTTATTTTGAATTAAAATGCCTTTAAAATATTTAATCACGATGTACTTAAGTTTCATTTAGAAGTCTGCCAAAGATAAACATTGAATGAAACGAAGTCTCTTTGCCGCTTCTCACAAAAAACATTATCTAGACATGAGATAAAGTATTTTTCAGCTAAGATGTTTTCACAAGAGCATTTTCTTCAAAGCTATATTTGTTTATTCGGTCGCTGGTTGTTATATTTCAACCGTATTATTTTATATTTTATCACTTGATTTTAGGTGACAGTAAGCATTTACTACCCGTGTGAGATTGGACACGGTCATTTATGAACACTGCCTGATATACTATTTGTCTTTTCCCTTCCGGAACACATCATCACACCACCCTATTTGAAAACAACAGTAAAACAATTGAAACAAACCCCGATCAGCTTTAAATCCATTTTCACTAATTATTGTTAAACCCATCGGCGTATTGACACGTCATCAGTCCGCAGCCCGCATCCGCCTTTGAGCAACGTTTGCGCACGCACATAATTGGGCCGTGTAAATGTAAACAACGGGCTGTGAGCATTAAAACGCTTGTGAACTTAAATGAGGAATGGATTAAATCTTGGTAAATCGGATTCGCAAGATGACAAGCATTAAATAGCACCAACGAGTATAGGCCTCAATGTAAAAAAAAAATCTATAAGGATCTCATTTTCACGTAAAAATTTTGTGATTGTAGACAGTTACAACCCGTCGAAGATTGAACACGCTAATTAATTTATGAGCGCTGCCCGTCTTTGTCTTGTTCAGACATCATCACTCCATCCTATTTTACATCAAAAACAAACCATTTAACAAGGCATTAAATACTTAAAAGAATCTCAAGATTTTGATAGAAACACGCTGAAAAAAAACGTTATGGTCTAAAGAGAAAAAAAGGTTAGATTTTGCATAAATAACAACTTTCCAACTGGGGCAACTCTTAAAATAATCTCTCGCTCATTACACTACATAAATAAGTTAGACCGTTGTAAACATCTTTTATCTTTTGCGAATATTCCTATTTACTTCTAATAGCAAGATCGATTATAAACAACCCTTACATAATTTACGAAAATTTTTGTGAATGTTTAACGCCGATTATTAATAAGAATGCCCGAGAAGGCATTAATTTTAATTTATAAAGCTTTTGTAATAAATAAATTCATAAACGAATATTGAATAAACTTGAATTGATATTCTAAATCAAATTAAACCATTGAAAGTTAGTGTAGAACTACTAAGGGGCAAGTATCGGCAAAAATGTGTAGTATAAATGCATTTATACTATAAGACCGAAAAATTGTTAATAGTTATTTAATGTTTATTTCTTGCATTTACGAATTACATGACAGAAATCTACATGTATACGGTTGTAATAACAAGCTGCCACAACTGGATCTACCATATCATATTTCTCTCGCTCGATAATAATGGAGCTGGTATGCATACACTTTATCGATATTTGGTGTAATCAAACTAGATTATAGTTTTTTTTACATAAGTAAGTACCTTTTGCTTTTGTTTTCAGGATGCTCAACTATCTAATATTGAGCACTATGTAGTATCTAGACAAACTTGCAATAGGCTTTAGGATACTATTATTTAAGCATTGGCTTAATATATGTGCCTAGTTAAAAATAATAATAATAAATTAAGTCTACTTTGGAAATTTTACACGAGTCACACATACTATTCGCTCGTTTAGAACCTCATTTCCATGCAAAACACACGTTCCTATAAAACTCTCCAGGCAATAGGATGCGAAACGCCGATAATTACGAAGTGAAGGGGGAAAGGGGAGGTTCATTAGAGGATATTAATCGTTCGGGACGGTGTTCGGCAATCGTTCGTCAACGTCAGCCTAGGGCTAATGGCTAAGGAAAATGCCTGGTTACAGCTTCTATTTTGTGTAGATACAGGTGGGATAAAACCAGAGAAGTGAGATTTGCCTTTCAATGAGGGATAGGTACAATCGTCATTATTTCTATTTTATTTTTGTTACCTGAATTTTTATGTCTGCTTCAAGACATTGAACCAAAGGCATAATACGGCTTATTGATTTTTGCCGGAAAAACTAAGTATGTATTTGAAAGAAAGAAAGAAAGAAAGAAAGAAAAGCTTTTATTGATTAAGGACATCACAAACACACACATATACAAACAGACAAACTATACATAAAAATGCAACAGATAGTTACTACTCAAATGCCAGCCAAGCAGTGCGTAATGTGTGTCGGTGACGTCCGAACCAATAGGACCTCACTCAGCATAAGCCAGGTCCTCTTGAGGACCTGACGCTGGTTTTCAGTGGACCCTGCCGAGTGAGGTACACGTATTTGGTATTTGACGAGTGAGGTATTTGGTTTTCTTACTCCAACAAGTGTCAAAAAGTTATATACTGGCCTACTGTATAAGACATGACGGGTCTAAACGCAAATAAAAACTTATCAGTTGTTAAGTATTACTCACTTTTTGCAATGCATCGCGGACGTTTAAAATCCTATACTGGCATGATGTATTAAAAAAAAATAAAAAAGTTGCACTCATCTCTTTTATAGAAGTGGTAATTCATGGAGCTTTCATTGTTTATCCTTGACCGTAATTAAGAAAAAATAGCTTTTTGTTTTTAAACAACAATTATTTTGATAGGTATTACATTATAAATTCCAAAGACAACCTGCATTAAAAAGCGCAAAAAAATCGTTCTATACAATTCAATGTGTAATTGAATTTCAATACAAATATTACTCAATATTTACTGTGCTTGTTTGATGAATAAACAAATGTTAACAAACAAAAATATGAGGTTCACACAGGGGTGTAGCACCCCTCATAAAGCATCGCTCGACAACTGTAGCGCCACACATTATGTCCGCGATTGCCTGTTATTAGACATGTGGCTGTAGACTGGCAGGGCTTATGTATAACTCTGAAGCGATCGCAATGCAATCACAAACCATGTCTGACTAGGCCGGAGAAAGAGTTAGCAAGTGGGTGGATACACCGTCGCGTCGAGTGGGTTTCTGGGCGCCCTGCATTTCAATTGTTTGCGACGTTATGGTAGATTTTGGTAGTCTGTCTTCAGTTTAGCTTCGAGGTAACCACTGACGAATAAGTTGCTCGGACACGCTTGACAGTGCTTCTGCTATTTTTACTTGCAACCACTCTAGCCACAAGAGCGTATACCGGCCATGCAAATATGGAGTGCGCTCAACATGACGATCGTTTTAAGTTAACGTTAAATAAAAACAATTCATCTCCGTAATTTGACTACTTAATAAAAATTTTACAAAAATTTCATGACGTCATTAACAATTGCAATGTAAAAAAAACAAGATAGTTAATAGCCTTGCCAGATAAACAGCGGTATAACTATTGCCAATATTTATAGTTAATGGTTTCAAATATATGAATAACAAAAACAATACAATAAAAAATACTAAAATCTACCTGTACCTCTTTATATTACAGTTCATGGATTTATTATGCTCAGTTACAATTTAGTATAATTATAGCATTAAATAGGCTTATAGTAATATTTCTCCTCCACCTTTATTTTTTAGAGACTTTATTTTTTGTCCCATTTTCCTTTTTTTATTTCATATTTAGCTCTCTTCATATTTTTTTTTTTTTACTTAAACGATTTTTTTTATTGCTTTTCGTATTTTCTTTTCTTTTCATTTTTTTTATTATTGTTCTTTATTTCAATACTCCTAGTGTCATCTATCCATATTATTAAGCTGCGACAGTTGTGCAATCGGTATAATCTATAATTTAACTTCTTTAACTTAAAATTATAATCAACTTAATTTAATAATAACATTTCATGGAAATAAATAAAAAATACATTGCATAAGTCACACTAGGCGAATCACCAAGTAAATATTACTTACTTACAAATTATACAAATAAGTTTTTTTTAAAGGCAAATGAAGTTAATATCAGGCAGTAAGTAATAAGTTAGCAAACAAACAAAACAGCAAAACTGTGAACTCGTCTAGAATGTTAATTGGCTATTTTGAGCCTGGCTTATTGCCTCCACAGTTAGGGGCTAATTCGTTGTTCGCTAAGTACTTAATCGTATTGTACTATTTTGCAGAGTCTTGCTTAACTCAAATGGGATTCATTGTATTTAGGGCCCACTATTGAACTATTTTAAACTTTAAAGAACAATGTTTTTATTTCATTTCAACATATGTATGCGTTATTGTTGCTCATGACACGAGAAGTAGTTGAAATCTTTCTAAGAGTACTTTAATTAATGCAATGTTAGATAATCTAGACAAACTTTACATTCATTATGAATCAAATAATAAACTTTCGGGTATTGAATGTTCGAACATATAAGCAGGATGTTACTTATTTTAGATTAAATAATTTGATTTATATTTGTCAAAATTTTGAAATGATTTTTCTGTAGTAAAGCCTTCATTATATGTACATATAAATACATAGGTATATGACAAATGGTAAAGAAACAATGATCAGTCAGTCCGTCTCCCAATAATTATCTATTGATAAAAAAAAATGTGACAAGAAAATGCCTGGCTTGGGTAAAATTAATTATTAACTAGTCAGACGTTATCTTAGAAAAAAACAGACGCTAGCCTGCACGCAGTACTCAATGTCCATCAAAAATATTGTTTTTTTTATAGAGCAATGGCTTACCAAGGTGTGTAACTGTGAGTAAAGCAGAGAAAGTAATAAAAGTGAACACTCTTCAACCTCATCTCGAGCCTCTCTTGTCACTATTTTGTCCAAAGCATCCTTGTATAACGATTGACCATATCATTTTATCAACTTAAGTGTTACCTTATTTGTCGCAGCAATTCATTCCCTGAGCAAATAGCATTTGTAACCTAGTTTTAATTGTTAATAGCGTTTACAGGGTTTTCCAAATACTATCAGACTATAATAAGATATTTTGGTAGGTAAATGGTTCTGTCATCTGGCTTTGCTGTGGCTATATAAAAGAGTAGTGACAACTTGCAGGTAACAATATCACCTAATGGACCATCCTTTGATTTGTGTTTTTCGTGAGGAAGGTTAAAGGATCCCCTGCTGGTTCATAGTCTCATGCTGAAAAAATGGCAGATGATGACTCACTGGCAAGTGAGTGGATGGGGTGCCATGGATAGAGGAGGAATCGTCTGCACGGTTCATAGCATGAGACTGAAAAAATAGCAGGTGGTGACTCTCTGGCACCTAAGTGAGTACCATGAGTCATGGAAAAGGATGGATGGGATAACTATTTCTTCAGTGGTCACCTGCCACTAATGTCAAGTTAAGGATACACAAAAAGATAAGGACGTGGTCACTCTAGTATTTTTTAATTTGATAAGCTTATACGACAAAGCTTATACTAATAACCCCATGTTATCACTACTCGCTACAACTTATCACCGAGTTGTTCCTGCTAAGCCAGATGAGGATTTTCTGATACTTTTCAACTACAAATGCAAATCGAAACTTGTTTACGCCATCTGTCCTTGGAATAATTTACTGCAACCTAAGGTCACTCATATTAGTGTAGCCAGTCACTAGATAACGACGATTGAGATAAAATAGTAAAGAGAGGAACAGGCAAGATAGAAGAGGGATAGACACTTTAATTAGCCTCTATAATCTACTCTCAATTGCACACACCTAAAGATGACGCTGTGCTTTGGTTTCCTGTAAGATTATAATAGGGATCGTACTTTCATAAAAAAATAACTTGTAGACACTGAAATTTAGCAGCAGGTTGGCTCAACTGGCTCTTTTGGGGATACATTTGGTCAGCATTGGAAATCAGGTACACATTAAGGGGACTACGACTGATTATTGTTAAAATAAAAGGAAAGCATAATTAGCAATTTAAAAATGGTGGTGGGAAAAATATTATCACAACGACAAACGTGGTGTTACGAGAGACAAATCCAAAATATTTAGTAAGTCATAGTTATTGATTAATAAATACCTATCATTTCTTGATTTTTTAAAATGTATTCAAATACTTCTTATATTGAGAAACAAAGGCCATCATCGTTTGTTTAAAATTATATAGTTTGCTTAAACCTATTGCCTTTTGATACTTAAAAGCATTATTTTATAGTCAATCAGTATTAATATTCATTTAATATCTAATAAAATCTTTAAGAAATATTTATTAATAACAAATAAGAAAAAATTAAAACTAAGACATGCAACATAAAAAAAAATAAGACTACCCTATTCAAAAACGAAACCATTTCCTTGTGGCAAGGAGGCTATAATGCTGGCTGCGTTGCCGCGTTGGATAGCTATGCTATTTTGTATTCGTCAAAAATCTAAATAATTATAAACTTAACTAATTGAAGCAACACAAAATTGTTTATCTGTCTTTTTTTTAAATTGTTGAATATTTGAAAACTAAGTCAATGTACAAGTTTAGGACAAATTTTAGAGGTATTTTGGTCTACGAGGTCTCATGTCATGTTATGTTCATAAAGTATTAGCAGTATTTGTAGAAACAACATTATTATATTATAAGTGTACACATTTAGGGATTCTTATATTATTATACTTTAGCATTGGCCTCATTGTCGAGTGGTTTTTAGCATAACACAGTTGTCTCACCGGAAACGAGAAACGAGTAGAACTGCAAACTCTAACGAGTTGGCGAGCAGAGAGAGGCAGGAGTGTAGTTTCCATAGTTATTTCGCTGAGCTATAAGCGAGCGTGCGAGCGCGACGGGCGATTACTAGATTATAGGTAAACCGCGAAATTGAGACCTCGCCTGCGGGGTACAGGGGCGCGGGGGGAGGCGAGAGCGGGGCTGGTGAGAGGTGCGGGCGGCAGGCACATTCTTTTCAAAATTCAGTACGCTCGCTACACAGGTAGCGATAGCATCTGTTGACAGTTGCGGACGCTTTGACAGAAGTACACAAGAGAATACTGTCTGACTGAAGTCTGAAGATGAGTCGCAGTATATTCGGACACAAAATCAATATTATTGTATTTTTGTCGTGTTTTTTTTAAATTCTATTTTACATCATTCTAGCATTAAATCCACCGTTTGAACACTGTTAAATAACAGTGTTTAAATAAATGCTCTAAATATATACGAATATTATAAATTAAAATATAGATCTAAACTCAGTGGAATATAAACTAGATATGAATATGAACTCGATAATACACTCAAACAAAACAGTCGCAAAAGTTACCAGGGAATGTTATTTGAAGTTTTTAATTTTGCCAAAAAATCTGTCTTATTTTAAAATTCCATTTTATTTATTGATCAAAATCCACGATTTTGGATAGTAATATTTAGAATACATATTGGTGTAATTGTATTGAATCGAATATTTTTTTCCAATATGTTATGTAATGTTTATAAAGTGTCGACACTGACGACCACTATTGTGACCACTGACGTCACATATCTTAAGAACTGTCACGGCAAATTTCGTCTCTTGTGTATCACCGCCGCCCGCACCCCTTACATTCCCCGCTCTCGTCTTTCCGCCCGCACCCCTGTACCCCGCAGGCGAAGTCTCAATGAAGCGGTTTACCTATAGTAGAGACGGGCATTTAATAGAAATATGACTGACGAAGCCGAGCGCAGGCAACGTGAACAGTCAGTAAGCAAGTAACAGTTTATGTATCTCTTTTGATTTTACGGATTTCTATATTTATTGTACTCGTCTTGAGCGAAATAATCGCCGATAGTGAATCGTTTTCTCGCCAGCGCGGTCAGACAACTGCCTCATACAGACAAGCACAGTAAATTCAATCTGGGTGAAAACCACATTTTATCTTACTCTCAAACAAAACATTTAAGATTGTCCTTGGCATTTAGAATACTTAATAATTTCTATAGAATCAGTCATCATGCAGCTTTAAATGCTGATATTAAGCAAAAGCTATGTTTTGCACAAAATCGCACTATATAAAAATAAGTTACATATCAAAACACTCAGGTGGTTATAAATTATACTCTACAATTAAATTTCCCCCAACTATGAATCGTGAAATCATACATGTCAAAAAAACAATGAAGCAAATCAAGACCTACTGCTTTTAGTCACATTATGGCTAAAGCGAGCAGTAAAATCGCTTTTACGGCAGCCCCATTGGTAATATTCGATCTAAATTTATAGCACGATGCTTGCTTGAGTGCGGACCGAAGAGTTGTAGATTTTGAAGGTAGAACGTGCAACAGTTTCATTTAATACGCAATGAAGAACGTGAGCGGCCAAGCCGTAATCTGAAGTAAATAGTAAGGCTAAATGCTAATAGAAAGTGATGCATTTTAACTAAGGACCCAGAAAAGTTGCGAGTATTCCAATATATGGATACAAACTACAGACACACGAAGGAAACCAAAATTCGTTTAACTTAAATCACGAAATGTATGGCCACAGGTGCAATGTCTTATAGCACAAATAATAGAAAAATTACAATTGTTGTGTAGTGATTATCTTGTAAAGACAGATAAAAGTTTGGAAAAAACATAAAAAAAGTATGAAAATTAAGAATTCAACACACGAAACAAGTGTACGGGACTTTCAGTGTTTAAGTCTGACTTACATCTGGCACTACATTCGTATTCATCGCCTTATACATATGCAGTGTGACTTTGAAAACATTGGCAATATTTTAAACTAAGAACTCACTCATTATGTAGTCCCTTCCACATATTAAAATGAAAATCAATTGTTTTGAAATATCATTTCGAAAATCGAACAGTATCACTCCGATTCCCGTTTAGGCGGAGTAATTTTTGATACGTTTATATTATTATTAGTATTTTTTAAAAATCCTGAACGATGTCTTCAACTGTAATATTTTAATCGTTTGATATGATTTTTCTCAGTTTCATCATATGATACTTAATATCAATTGATGATATGTGGAAGGGACTATGAATCATGAGTAGGTTCTAGTTTAAAATATTGCCAATGTTTACAAAGTCATCCTGTAAAAAGATCTTTCAAATTAAACTGCATCAGCTGGGAGCGACAAATCTGGACTACCTTTAACTACTTCGTACTTGTAACACATGTATTTCATACTTAACAGTCTCCACACGTAAGTGAATGTCAACATAAATATTCTTATTCTCTTATTCTTATTTTTTTTGTTAATATCTTATTACTACGTACTTGTTTGCGGTAACTTTTTGTTATTTTACTTTAAAACAATGGAAATAATCACTAAAAGTGTAAGTATAATATCTAACCCTAGAATCCATTCTCACGTAGGCAGTGTCATTACATCAGTCTCACTGTAGGTCACAGGCTCAAAGGGAGCGGAGCTGGTGCACAGAGGGGCTCGCAAATATTTGCACGACAGCCGCCGTCAGGAATCGTACAATGTGACAGCGAAGACGGAATCACAATCATCGTTAGGCTCTACCGTGACTGTAGAGCGCATTTTAACTTAAAGTGTAGAATTTACTTACACTCAAAAAACATGAGATTGACTAACATTTAAAGATGAAAACACAAAATGGTAATTAAGTTTAAGGTTTCATCCGATAATATTTTGAAAGTTGCAATTATCCTGCAGTTAAAAGTTATTTACCAATAGGTGAATTTAAAAATACTGATATCTAATTCCACAAACTATGAGCGAGAGGTTACGTCACGAAATGAAAAATAGCGCTAAAGTTATGTTAGGGTCCTAAGACTAATAATATATAAATGATAAAAGCGGACTGTTATTTCATAAGTTTATTGCTGGTAAGTAGATAGTATCGCGCCTATATGGGAGGAGCGCGTCCGGTGCCGCTGAAGATCGTGAGAGTGAGTGGCGGACAGAGCACCTACGACTGTGCTCGCGCCGCTGGTGCTCACGATGAGGGCCGAAGAGTCCCGACGGTTCACGACGTCGCCAACAATTCTCCCTTGCACTACACCCAACAGTAAACCGAAAACGAAAAAGGTGGATCCCACACAGGAGTCATTTGAGCTTTTTGTGTCGCCCATTGACACCGCTCAGTACGCGGCAGCTGATAGCCACAATAGGAGTGATGACGTGTTCGATGTTCCAAGAATTTGTGGATTTTTGTGGTGCTAAAGTTTCGCTCGGTACCAAAATAGGTGTTAACCGAAACATGTTGCTTTCGTCTATGTAACGTATATTTTGTCAACGACTTTTTGTCTGAAAAAACTAGGGGATAACAATTTTCATTGTAAATTAAATAGTCAGGTACAGTTTCTCATAATTTTGTCCTCTTATAACGTTTTTAAGTGAGACTTAACTTTTTGTTTATTACTATTTAACGATGAATATATGGAGTGATGACGTGTTCGCCGTTTGAGTTTGAAATAACACAGGTTGCTAAAGCTCAAGTTTCGATTTGTTAACTGAATATTTTTATCGACTTTTAGACGAGTAAGCTGAAAACGCGTACAATTCTTTCTGTAGCGTATGTTACGACCCGGAAAGGAAAATTGAGGGAAAAATACTAGCTGAATGTGCGGCGTAAACCAATGTTATAATTTCAAGTGAAACTGTTTTAAGTGCTTTTACAAATGAGAAACGACAAAACTTTTTTATTATTATTACGGTGTAAAAAATAGGAGTAATGACGCGTTACCCGTTTGAATTTTATAGAGTTTTCTAGTGCTCAAGTTTCAATTGGTTAAATGAATAGTTTTATCGTAGATTCGGCGCGCAGAGTAAACAGAAAAAGCGTAACTTTCTGTTGTTACGAGTACGCTTACGTGGACCAATCGAAAAAGAAAACTAATAGAAAAATACGAGCTTTACGAGCTCGAAACTTAAGAACAACAACGCGTTTAGCGTATGTAGTAAAACGTTATAATTTCTAGTGTATATCAAATGACCTTAAACGTTTTTTTTACGAACTGTATTTTATTTTACCAATAAGGGTCATGACGCCACCCAAATTAAAAAAATGACAATAAAGGTAAAGAAGCTTTCGGTGTTAGAGTTTTTTTATTGGCCCCAGCTAGGGTTCAAGTTTCAATTGCAAAACGGAATAGTTTTCTCGTTTAATCCAATTTGCCCACATTTTTTACCTTTTATAACGTTAACGTAGAAAAATGCTGTAATTTAATATAAGAAACCACGTGATTTTCATCTAGACTTCTGGTAATATTCATCAACTATTGTTAATTAATTATTAGGCATTATTAAAATACACAAGGACCAATAACACAAGGCTGACTACTTAATTATAGCTAGTGAAACCTTAAATTTTGTATAACTACACATAGCTACACAGCTTTGCTACAGTCCTTCTGATGGAAGATCGCCCTTAGCACACAGAGCAATCCTCGCTCAGGTGAGCAAACAGGAGGTCGGTAAAACAGAAGTTTAACTTTATGTGCGCCCGAGTATTTACGAGGAGCTCCGAACCGCGGCGATGTATTGCGGGCGGGAGGGATTAGGACTCGTGAACTGAACAGCTTCGAGGGTGTAGGAGGCGCTCTAAGTTAAAAAGGATTCTGCTAGATACGTAAGTGTACCTTGAATTCTGCCGAATAGCAAAGAGCAAAACTACCTTAGTTTTCTGCCAGAGCGCAGGTATAGGTACATACTGTGTACCTTGTGTGTGATTTACGAACTTCCGCATGCGCATGTCTTGCTGGTCATGGATGTATTATCTAGCAAGGTACTCTTTCTTTTACATTTTTTTGTTATGCTCTGTGCTTTTTATAAATGATTTTTTATTTAACTTAAAGACTTATAGCACAAATCAAAGTGTACAATGTGGACTTAATTAATTATTCAATCGGAAACCGTAATTATTGCTTTTGATTTTATTAAATTATTTCTTGCTCTTTTTGTATCATTTGCAGACGTTATTCAGTTCTCATGGGTAATGTTTATAAATAGTGTACGTGAGTGGGTGAAAACTGATGGTGATGGTGGTGGTGATAGTTTAGCTATTTTATTTGTTGTAATTAACATACTTCTTGAAATGACGCTGGAACGATTTTTCTTACCCTGCGTTTAGTCATTTTTAGATATTGAGTCGTGGCACTCAATATCTAAGTATAAATGTTTTGCTTCTGCCCAATGTAGGAATCAAGGAATAAGCTTCAACTCACTTCTTTATAACTGATTGATTGATTTATAAAACTTTATTACTTACTATGAATACTTTATTGACATAAAAATTAACTAAGAATATTTCTTTAGGTATAACAAAACTTGTTAATTAGCATATAATCACTATTTACCATAAATTGATAAGTGCTGATTCTGCTGGTTCAACATGAGTACGTACGACTTGTGGTTGATCAGGCCTCAAGTTAGTAGGTATCACGCCGAACGAAGAAGAATCAGGAGGCGTTACATTGAATACTATTTAATTCATTTATTTTTATTCTGTTGATGTGAAAGTGCTTCGAGATAAAGCATCTGCAGCTGCATTATCTGAACACTTAACATATTCTACTTCAAAATTATAATAATACCAAATTTAGTTTTATAAGTCTGCTGCTAGGATCTTTCAAACGAAAGAATTAGGTTTATGGCCTGTCTTACTTTTAAAATACTGATAATAATTAGAAGTAAATTATTTTACAGACTTACTACACACCGACAGACTAGATCTGTACTTTGCACCAAATGAAATAAATAAATAGACTAAACAAGCAAACAATATAATGCAAAAATTTTGAAATTCTGTTTCTTCGCGAAAACCTCCTTTAGTTTGGGTTTGCTGGTAAAACTTCGGATTTCTAATGTTAACTTTGTCGTTGCTCATCCCCTGATTTGCAGACGGCGGGGCAGGCCGGGTCAAATGGTACATATACATATGTATAATATGAATAAAGATTTCTTTTAATCTTATTTTGTTCATTTAGTGACATGATTTAATATTTTCGTGGTAAAATTTGTTGACATTTACATATTAATTTGTTAATTGACAACGATTTTACATTAAAATTTAAATGCTATCCTCAATAAAATTACACGTCTTTCAGGGTGATATAATTCATAACGCAAATTGTATTACTATTACAATTTCACTAGCCATTTGAAAGTGGTACTTGGTAAATAAGCGCCCGTATATTCGATCTCTATTGCTTCCATAAATACATACAGTACTGAACATTTTTATGTATCTACTGTTATGTTACATAATGATAATGTAACGTAATCTAAAACAAAATATTAGATGAATGTTCGCCATGCATTGTCCGCCAAATATACGGCTCGCATTGTCCGCTAGCCAATGAACAAAACCGCTACAAAATAATGTTATTCTACATTTCCGACGTTCCGATTCATAAAGCGACCGCATAATTTTGTGCAGTTACGGTTTCCGATTGAATTTACGGTATTTTGTTTTGGGGTGGATGAGTTCATAAAAATAAAATAAAAAACTTGTACCGTGAAAATTGGCTGGGATAAAAGCTGCTATTAATTCTGGGAAGCTTTTACACTAAACTTCGTAACTTTGAGGACAAACAATATTTCCGCGCCCGCGGTTCGTGGGAATAGAAGCAAATGACAATTTTGTAAATACTTTAGCTGGGGTACTGTTATAACATCTATATCGTATATAGATTGAAGCTGGTTTTATTTATAATTTTTAATAAAATTATTCGTATCTAAACAAGATTTGTAAAAACATTCATGTTTCTTTCTATATTCAAGAACGATACAAAATAATATCGTACATTCACAAATCGACTTAGATCCATATAACATCGGATGTGCTTTCGGTTTTGAAGGGCGAGCGAGATATTTCACACGGGTAATCCTGCAAGATTTAGTTCAGCAGCAACAAGGTTACGAGCCCATTAGCTAGATTTATCCGCGATACACGCGTGAGGGAGAAAGTTGGAGCCGTATTCGTAATACGCACTCGTCATTGAAATCCGATGTTGAGTTACCAATGTTAAAGATCCATTAAATGATGGTGATCTATAAGAAAATTTTACCTCCAATTTTTATGATTTTGTTAGTGGCTATAATTTAAAGTATTTACACAATTGAAACTGGTTAAATGCAACTCGGACTCGCAAACGAAAAGAAATAGTATCATCACTGCATCCTACTACTATTATAAAGGCGAAAGTTTGTAAGTATGGATGTATGGATGTATGGATGTATGGATGTATGGATGTATGGATGTTTGTTACTCTTTCACGTAAAAACTACTGAATGGATTTGAATGAAACTTTAGCACAATATAGCTTATACATCAGAATAACATATAGGCTACAATTTTTGAGGTTTCTAATGTGAGGTCGTAAAAAAACACATTTTTTGCGCTACTAGACGGGACGAACCTGAAGTCCACGCGAACGAAGTCGCGGGCGAAGCTAGTCGTACATAATATAAAAAACCGACCAAGTGCGAGTCGGGTTCACGCACGCCAACTTCAACTGAATTAGGGATTCTTACTTCCACTTAGCCAAAATACCACAATATTTTGTTGACCGCAGATATACCTTTGTTTTTCATAGTATTTGTATGAAGAACAAAGTTATGTCTGCGGATGTTGAAGATGTGCTATATCTCAAAAACTACTAGTTCGATTTTGCTCAAACCAATTTTCGATTTTGTTGTGATCTACATTAGGGTTTTTTTTTTCAAAATTTACACTTGCTTAGTTTACAAGTTAGATTAGATTAGAACGCCCCTTTTACGACTTTGGAAGGGCCTATCCCTGAAACGTGACACTTTTAGAGAAAATGGTCTTAGAAACCTCTGTGTCATTTTAAAATCCCCATTTTTACCCCACACGCATAGGTTTGACAAAAAAAAATTCATGTATGGGAGAAGAATACGGATCGGTGTTTAAATGCGGGCCTAAAAGGGAAGTCCTATGGGACCTGAACTTAAGGTTCGATGGGCTAAAGAACGGCTGGTGTTTTATGAACGGCTCTTTTTTGCTATCTCAGATTGGATGTTTACTGAAGTGTTACCAGGGCTTTTTTATAAGTCACGATATTTTTATAACTACGTAGTAACACAGGAATTCTCGTTCATATTACTTGCGCAAAAAAGAAAAAGAACGTCGACTTAGTGAAAGTTCTTACAAATACATATTACTCGTATTATGAAATGTATTAAAAAAATTAAAAAAATTGTAGGTAAATTGCATACTATTATCAGATTCTTAGCTTTGTTTAATTACAGATATAATAATTTATGACATCTAACAATAGGAATTTATTTAAAACTTACTCCTCGTCTGTCACAGGTTCACAGTTGCTTTTTACAAGCAATGTATTAAACTTACTTTTATACTTTTTGAAACTAGTGATCCCGGCAAACTTTGTTTTCCCCTCATTTCTATTAGGGCCAAAGCCGAATCCAATAAAGAATATATCATGATTATCGGTTAACCCGCTCTCGATTTTAAAGTGGTGTGATTAACACGACTTTATTTTATTACGTAAATAAGATATAAGAAAAAAAGAAGAAAAAAAACGTGAACAACACTAACACTAGATTATTTACTGCGTCTTAAGTTCTTAACATTATCATAATTACAAAACGGATTTGAACGCAATCCTTAAAATAATAAGATTACTCGCTGAGGTCTAACCTTAGAGCCGAGGGTTAGTTTATTACTTGGTTGTGTCACCGGTTATCCTAGCGCTAATGCAAACGTGTGCCGGGGGATTGACGGAGATTTTAGACGAAGAGCGACCATTACTAGTTACAGATCCTCACAGCAAAATATTTTTCCAGAATTACTACGCGATAACACAACATGTTCAGGCATTGCTTGGATATTATAATACCAGTTTACCAGTCTACTCAATAAAATTTCTTTTTCTTTTTCTAACATAATTTTTGTAGAAAGTATTACAGTGTAAGTATTACATTTGTAATTTCCCGTATTTTTATAATGACAACACCAAAAAAGGTTTGGCCGGATGGACATAGTCTAGAAGCCGTAAATCTTATAAAAAAAAACAAATGTCATGCTCTGAATGAGTATAATTTTAAAATTAGGCATTGAGTTTTGGTACCTACTAGTCCATTCAAGTCATTTTATTAGTTCACATATCCGCATACAAAAATAACCATACTTTAAAATTAAAATTTACACTTAGGTACACTAAAACTAATTTGCCAAGCAATTGTAAATCAGAGTAAGCAAAGTACGCGAAAAAAGAAGAACAAAATACTCCTAATAATGTCACTTGTGTATATCATAAATATATAAATAAATATGCGCCAGACAATACACCAATTGTCTGGTTTCATGGTAAGATTTTTTCTTCCTTGTGTTACGAAGTACCAGATATCGATTATGACGGGGGCGTCTCCTATAATTACTAAAACGGCCGGCGTTATAGTCAAGAGCGCTAAACAATACACCAAACGCGTCGTCATACGGACAGCATAAAAAATGAATTAAAAATAATCTCGGAACAAAACTAAAAGTTCATATAATATTAAAATATTTGGAGGGGTCGAGATTGAAACTTACGCAAGCCTACTAGTAGTTTGGAAGGTCTGAAATAGATGTATTAAAGTCTTTTCAGAGTTTTTAAAATTAATTAACAGCTAATAGTTACATAGCACTTCATACGAATTACCGAAAAGATTTTAATTCCTGCATTTTCCTATAAAAAGTAACTAGGTACTTCCTATTAACCTTGTTATGGTCGATAAACACAGGGTTATTTTATCAGGGACGTACAGTTTGGTGACAAAACACTGTAGGCATTAAACATTTTTGGTAACTTGTTAGTGACACAAGATAAACTAGTAATCACTTATGATGATGTTACACTAAGTATCAAAGTATTTCCAACTCTACCATGTAGTATGATCCAAACACCAGGCCCTAACAAGATTTCGATTGATTGTAATTATAAAAGTTCTGGCATAGGACACGCTAAGCAGTCAATAGCTGAATGAGTGCAAGAATATATCGAAGATGTCAGTAATCTACGGATACCTGAAAGAGGAGGTTACCACTGGATCGAGTTACATGATCCTAAAATTTTCTTCACCGATCGACAGTATCATTGCAGAATAATACGTGACGATTTACATTTTAAAGTGCGCAGAGATGAAGATGCTCAGATGGGCGGGTGGTGTGACAATGCTGGACCACGTAAAAATACGCACATAAGAGGCACCTTCAAAGTGAGACCTATCCCGGACAAACTACAAGAGAGCCGTCTGCGGTGGTATGGACATGTTATGAGGCGACCATCCGACCACATGACCAGGAAAGTGCTAGATGTTAAATCTAAGCCCCGAGGACGAGGAAGACCCCGGATAACATGGATGTCGATAGTAAATAAAAACCTCAAAGAAGCCCAAGTTAGCCAGGAGACTATCCAGGACCGAGCTACCTGGAGACGCGTGACAAGGAGGGCCGACCCCAAATAAAATGGGAAAGAGCCAGGCAAAGAAGAAGAAGAAGATTTACATTTTAAAGTACCTAGAAAATTTTCAATTGGGCTAATGGACATAAATAATTGTCATCAGTGGTGAGAACCCAGAGACCAACAAGTGTAAATCGTGAGTTTTTTTAACAGTTAAAAG
Organism: Pyrausta aurata; assembly: GCA_963584085.1. Lineage (NCBI taxonomy): Eukaryota > Metazoa > Arthropoda > Insecta > Lepidoptera > Crambidae > Pyrausta > Pyrausta aurata. Next base: position 258,526 of record OY757255.1, on the reverse strand, counting down.
ACCAACTCGATACTGTGTGTGTGTGTTGGTCGTCGAAGTGACTAGAGTGAAAATTTAATAACAGAAGAAGTGAGGGTGGCGAGAGACGCCGAGCCGGCCACGCAGCCGCTGCCGCGAGCCACCTGTCCCGCTCGTGACCATGGCCGGTGGAGTCTAACCGAAACGTAGAGCAGTGAGTATCAAATGCTTACTCATATTCTTTGTCTAATCAGATCCGTCTTGTTTAAAAGTGAAAAAAAGATATCAATATAATAGAGTTAGGATGAAGAGTTGGAGCGTATACCAATGTCGGAGCATATATTAAAATGACGGCCGCGTTGAGCATCCTAATTACCAGCACGAGCGTTATTCGTCTTCGGTTGTGATGCACCAAACACTTATTTGAAAATCTTGAGCGAAGACTTCAAGCCCAATAGTTATACTACTTTAAGCCCATTGTGGATTTCTCCCCGCCTCGAAAAGCAGATGACAAGGAATATGGAGTATGGTAATAAATCTCCCATATCAGGAATCTTACTGGAAGTAAGAACACATAAACATAAGTGTAGGTGCCCTTAAAAATAGAACTCTCTAGCTTTTACTGATTGGTGATTTTAATCAGGCCAAGCTTTAGATCCTAGATACGCAAGAGTTGCAATATTTAAGTAAAAAGGCTCGTATTATATATGTTAGTTTATCAGTAATCGGTGCCTTTGTATAGAGTTGAGGTAAGATTAATGGTCGAAACCAATTAGCGATTAGGTAGGTACCAGACCCCCGTCACCCGTTCGATTGGCGAAAATCTTTACTAATCACATGCGAGCTAATGCCGAACGCACATTTGAATCAATTACAAAGTCAAAACGAATATAATTTTCAATTGAAATTAATTTAAGTTTAAAAGTTATAAGATACAATATTTGATGAATCTTTGTTTTCACAAATTGTATTCTAATAGAGACAAATCGTCCAACGAATAGTTATACATCATGCAAGTAATTACCGCAAATTTGCAATTAGATGTAATTTAGTTGATTAAAGTCATTAACTGAAATTATGTGCCTACATAAATAAGTAGAGTAAACCTCTGTATAAAATATTTAAAATACAACAATACTTAGTGTCAAAACACTGCAGTTCCGAAAACATATAACGTCACCGGAAATATGAATTAATGTAAAGGACAATTTGTCGAAATTGAGTTTTATATACAGTTCGATTGCAAATTTTCCGCTCTATCCAATGGTATATTTAGAATTTGGATATCTTTAAAAATGATGTCCCTTACATCAACTGATTTGGTAAAAAATAAACACATAAAGTAATGCATAGTACGTGTAAGAACTGTGTAGAATTCTTGATTCATGTAACGTAGTATTTATTTTGTAGCTTTTTACTGTAAACACACTAACATAGTAAATTTTTTTTTACATTAACTTAGCTACTGAACTTCTACAAAACTGTTCCTTACATTATTCTCATAAATAAATTTTACAGTTTTATTTTTTCAACAAATTAATGTAAAGGAATCTGGTGTTGCTAGGAGTCTTTTACATTAAGATAAATTACTCAATTCCCGTAGTGGTGTACGTTACATTCATTTCTTCAATTATATTTTAAATAAGCGCTACCGCCACATGGTAGATATTCCGTGAACTCTCTGTTTCCTGACAAATATAAACTGGGCGCCTTCAAGTCAAGAGTGAATACGTTCCTTTTAGGATAGCGCACTCCATTTTAGACTACAGCTTTGCTTACCATCAGGTGATCAAGATAAGTGTCTATTAACCTAACCGTCATAAAAAAAATATACCCCCAACAGTCAGAGAAAGTTGATCGTTGAAAAGGTATTAAGACAAATGTCCGTCTACATTATTCTTCTCATGCTTAGAACTAAACTTTGTCTCTTTCATTAAGTATTTTAAAGAAACTTCAAATAAACAGTTGAGGTTCATGTCGACCAGCTGATAATTTAAAAAAAAGTCCATTACGATAATTTTTTTACGATATTCAATTAAAATGTATCCTTTCATTAACGATAAATTAAAGGAAAAAACTATTTTTGTCCTTTACATTAAATATTTTAGAGAAGCAAATAGTCACCTGGGCCCTTACTTTAACTTTACTATTATTTCTATTCAGTAAATGATGCTTACATTACTTATTTGAAAACATCTAGGTACTCCTAGAACAACAGTTTACTTTAAAATTAATAGGGAATATTGTTTTCCTTTTCCCTCTGTACCACAGCAACCACGCGTCAGTGTGAGACATTTTGCGCGCGAATCATTTCATCGCCCGTGACCGAATTTACCGATTTACTGTCATTATAAGCTCCAGGGGCCCTATTCTTGAATCACTTGGTTCAAGATGGCGAGTGATTTTCGTTCGAATATTAATTAAAAGTCAAGGAAAATAACTCGGGTTCGAACGAAAATCACTCGCCATCTTGAAGCGAGTGATTCAAATTAGAGCTCCTGAGCAAGCAGCGCGCGGCGACGTGTTTGTTAGTTTTGATTCATTTTAGACCTTGAAACGTGCGGTATTTGAGCGACAAAAGTATTTTGAAATAATTACGTGAAGTGTTTGTGACTATTTAGAGTGCAAATATTAGATGTAAGGGGTCAATATGCATGATGAAAATGATATTAACACTTTGGATTCGTTATTAGATGTTGAACCTGCACCTGAAACAATGAAAGAACAAAGCTGGATCGTTGATGTCAATGCATCCGCTGAAGATGCTGCAATTACTCCTGAAAAAAAGGAAAAAACGAGCTGCACCGATTACCACAATGCGCCCGCTGAACATGCTGAATTCACACCTAAAACAAAGATAGAATTAAATTGCATTGTTAACCGTAACGCACCCGCTGATGATGTTGGATCTATGCTTGACAGAAGAAATCATCTGTACCAAATACGTTAACGTTCCCGTTGGGGACGCTTATTCCACACCTGAAACTGTTTCATGTCCAGAAAATAGGGATTTAATGATGTGTAATGCTAATGCAGCTTCGAAGTTTACTTAATCTTGTAATGAATTTATTTTGCCAGAAGATGTTGGTGATTATTCTGACGGAAGGTCCGATCTTTGGTCTCCAAAGGATTTTGATAGCGACGATTTAATAGACGAAGAGAAACAAAGAAAAAAGAAAAAGTTGAAAAAACAAAGACAAAAGAAAAATAAGGATAACACAACAGAAACACCACTATCTATCTAGAAATATAAGCGATAAAATAAGATAAAAAAGGAAAGAATTAAAAGAAAACGAGTACGAAACTTCATCAGGAAAAATTAAAGATCCAAGAAGAATAAAACAAAATCCTTGCAAGGACGACAAATGTTTCGAAATCCCGGAAGAAAGGAGACAATGTTTATTTAATTACTTTGGAGTTTAAATGACAAACAAGAAAAAATATATAATTGTACATTGCTCTAGACGTAAGGCAATAAAAAGGAAAAAACTGACGCTGTTATTAGCCGCCGTAGCCAAACTTATGAGTACTATATATAAATGAAAGCGAAGGCAAAAGACAAGTTTAGATATTTCACAGACGTATTTATTATATAAAGCTGCTAAGACTCAAGAAGGAATATCTCAACAAGATCAACGTAGACGTAATGCAGTTAATAAATATGATGAGACTACAAAAAAAATGCTAAAGACTGCATAGAAATCTTACCCGTTTTACCATCACATTACAATCGAAAAAACTACCAGATTATACCTACCACAAGAATTTAAAAACCTGTCAGACTTGTATATACTCTACAAAAAGCACTGTGAAAACAATGAAAAAGATAATATTTTAAGTGAACAATTATTCACTAATCAATTTGGAGTGAATATAACATTGCATTCCATAAGTATTCTTAACTCGTCAATTATGTGTAAACGAGACACAATAGAAATTCCATTATTATGCGACTCCCGGGAGTCGTTTGATACCTGACTGATTAAAACATGCAAATTTTGTACAAAATGCAAAAATGTAGAGGATAAGACGTTGACACTGTAAGTGACAACGAAGAAGGAACTATTGAGGTGACGCAAGAAGATGAAAACATACCAGATAATAAAAGAAAAAGAAAAAACACTGAAGAATTGAAACAAAGGCCACAAACAACACCGAAGAAACAAAAAAATATATACCACAGAAATTAACAAAGACTATGAAGAGGTTAGACAAATAGGAATCAAAAACATCAAAAAATTGAAGATAAATAAGGAAATAATACATGAGAGACCAAAGAAAAATGTACTAAAGATAATTGATATAGACGATGAAAAGGGAAAAAGAATACCTGAGCAAATGCGAAAGGGAAGAGGGAGAGGGACAGGAAGAGGAAGAGGAAAAAGAAAAGGCAGAAACAAGAAAAAAAAATGATGAGGATATTTGATTACCTATAAAGAAAAATATTTATTTTGTTCTTATTGTCAAAAAATTGTACTTGTTTAATTATTTCTGTAATACTTATTTTTTTAAACTGTTGCCTTGTAAATATTATGATTGATGATTACGTTTTAAATATTTTTTCAAATAGTTATGCTATTGTAGTGTAATGTACCTAGTATTGTATTATAGGACTTGTTTTTGTTGTTAATTAAGTTTCCTACTGTAACAGGCTGTCTTACAATACGTATTTTGAATAATTTTCTAGAAAAATGCTATTTAGCTTAATTTTAATGTGGGTTTACTACCTACACCATCCCTGAGACCTAATATAAATAAATAAATATCAGAACACAGGTATTTTATGTTTTTTTTATTAAATTACGTATGGAGTAAATACTTTTGTTATTTAGAGATCCTATTTGTTTTTAAGAAAAGCAATTTATTGTAAGGCTGTGTTTTTGTTAAGTGTAATAGCTATTTATGTTAAGCCACAATTGATGTTTTTTTAAATTATGAAACAAATAAATAAAAATATGTTTTTACGCAGTTATTTTATTTAAAATGGTATAAAGAGAAAATCAGTCGATAGATCGTACTTTCTACAATCATTTCTTAAACTTTTGTTGAAAACAGCCAATTAAACTTTAACTTCTTAGATTTAAGTGTCATTTTCCTTTAAACACTTCGAATAGCGTAACTCTAATACCAAATTTAGTGTTTCTTACATTAACACAAGTAAAGTTTTCTAAGGACTTACATTAAATCTCATTTTTTCATTTTCAAAAAAAGTTAGTGTAAGTAACATTTAAAACAATAAAAATAATGTAAGGGACAGTCTATTTTTAAAACTATAAAGATTAGAACATTTTTAGTAAACTTATGTAATAGAGCTTTAAATGTAAAGAAACTTTGCAGTACTTGTCATTTCAATAGCATTACAAACTCAAAAAATATGACAAATTACAAAAAAAAGATATCGTTTTTTGGCTCTCCTGATAATTTGTGATTTGCCCTTTACAGCAATTCATATTTCCGGTGACGATAAAACTGTATTTTGAGAGCTGTGGATTTTGTTGCAATAAATAAAAAAAAAAAAAAAAAAAAGTCTACTTCATAAAGCCACCAGTGTCTTAATTAAACATTACCTTGAAACCATTGAATATCAACGCGGCGTGAAAGTTCTGATAACATCGTAATGTACGAGTGTATTGGATAGATTAACTAAATCTAGGTATTTCCTTCGAACATAACATTCGTGTCGCCCTTGACCTGCCTGTATGCCCGTGTTTAATTCCAGCCTATAGTACTGACCTGGTTTCAATACACATAGTTGTACAGGGACACTACCTCACAGGGACACCTAAGCAACGTAGTAGATAACCTAGGCAAGCCACTTCACAATAGATTACCCCTGAGCCCATTTGTACATGTAGGATCGTCACGGATTTTCTAACCGAACCATCAGACATCATGTGGGCAAAATAGGCGATCGTGCAAATAGATAGACGTGATGATTAATCAAACTTTATTGCAGACTTCACAAACAGCCGTTATTGATTCTAATTTAGGTAGGCACTAGGTACACTAAACGTGACGCAGGGCAGTTCCGTGACGTAGATCCTCACAGCACGACGACTCGACCGAAAGTGAGCTCCGATGAAGCGTCGCTGACCGCCACGACTCTGCCGAGCGCGCCAAAACCTTGTTTGACGTGAAACACCGCTAGAGGGCGCGCTGGCGTTCCGTTTAGTGTTGCTAGCTACGACACGGCCATCCTGAGAGACACACGTCCTCGTGTGTTAATCTGTAACAAGAAGAAAAACCAGCACAGTTTCCGTTCGGCCAATCCTGCTTTTGACCCCAAATATTTCCTCCCAGGAATAAAACATTCGGTATTGTCATATTAACTTCTCAAATGTAACAAAATGTCAAATCGGATAGCCTTAGAAGTTTTTACAAAAGCTAAACCACCAAGTCCAAGCACCATTGAGATTTATTAAGATTAAAAACCAAATTAAAACCATCCATTTTTAAGCACCAGGTTGCACATTCGCGATCACCAGCTATCACAATAGCTCAAACACAATCATCAGTAACCATTCTTCCCCACGGAAAGCCACAGTCTACCTTTGATTCTATGATCTTCGCTACAAGGCAAGATCCGACTGCACCACCCAGAACTGCCGCCCACCGCCTACCCACGGACTACTCATATAGAGCAGACACCGATTTCTACTAGGCTACGGCTACGACATTCTGGTACAGTCTCCGATCCATCGAATCGTGAACCTGTGCATCAACTAGATTCAGCATCATCATTTATCTCATTTCTACCAACACAATCTCAATCGGTACTTGGCCCTCTGGCATTTCCCTAACACGAGCCTGTAGTAAAAAGATGGAGGCAGATATTTTAACTACAATCTTTGAAGTCACATAACTTCGAAAGGGAAGTCTTTGTATCGTACGGCTAAGGCCCACTAATCTAATCTGCAACTCGCCAGTATTACCATTAGGGGTACAAAAAAACAGTTATTAAAAAGCCATAGTATTGTTTTTTTAAATATTCAGGAACACACTAATCAATCCGCATAAACATCAGTATCGATATTACCAAAATTATTCGCAGACGCACACTAATCCGTCAATTCACTCGCATTTACAAAATTTCTCGTAAATGTAGGTACTCGTGAATTCATCCGCAGTCACGCAACATTACAACAAACCCGTTCTTTAAAATATCACGACCATTTAAAATTTCACTACGCGAATTACGTAACAAAGCATCGGGTAAAACGTGGAACACATTCTTGATCGCGAAATTAATTATTTCTACCTGACACAGACTTACTATTCACATTTTTACTACCAATAGTAACTAAATAAATTACCTAATTAAAAAGTTTGCCTTGAAATGTACTATCTACGCTTTCTTTAAAACGAACATTGGACACTAGAATCAAAAAGGACAATGCTCACCAAATAATTTAATGATCCAGACGGGGATGCCATGTCACACACGTTGACTCGTTTTTCCGCCGAGGCCCGCAGTGCGAACCCGCCGGCGCCGTAGCCGCGTGCGCCACAAATGCTGCCGCCGAGTTTCTGGTTTTGATGGACGCTCGTAGTAGTCGGCGATGTTGGTTTCCCCGCTTGCTGGTGTCCGAGTTTGCCACTTGATTTGCGACGTCGATGAAAACTTCGTTGACAGAACTGCCCGCGTATCGCACACCTTGAATCTCATTTGCACGATTTGATCCACGGCTGTCAATCCAACTGAGACAGTGTTGCCCTTGTATCGACCATGCCCAAGTAAACTAACTACTTGACGTTCCCGACAATTCCGATAGATGGCGTTTGTACTATCTCCGACACGGTCATCTCTGACATCTCACACGTCCTCGTGTGAGGCAGCTGATGATGACAGGTTCTTCTACTTCTGCTCGCCTTCATCTTGACCTCCTTATACCACACGACATCTCTCGCCTTCATCTGGTCGAAGTTGCTTCTCGTAGGTCTTTCTCTTCTCCTTCTCCCGATACCGGATTACCTGAAAAGACATACAGCATCGCACAGTAAACAGGTGTTCGCTCGGTCTTTCCTGACCTAAATAGCACAATTGTTAAATCTTAAGGTGGCATTAGTTTACACATCGGATACATCAACATTCATCACAAAGACATTAGTCTCAGTCTAGTTTTTTGCCACAACAAAAGAAAGGGTACCTATCACTAAAAAAAGCACTCACAGTCGCACCAACGACTTGACTTGACTCACTAAACAGCGTCGCTACAACGCATTGAGGCTCACAGTATCGCTACAACGACTAAACGACTAATCCCGACTGACCTCATATGCCGCGTACACTAATCACATACTATGTACATTGATCACAAACTAGGTACACTGATAACATACCAGGTACACTGAACACATACTGCCTTAGTAAATCAACCTCGAAGGATCTCTGTAGTTCGGACTTTAAATCAAATCTTAACACTCATCATTACTTAACTGAACACATCGTGATTCTATGCACCGAGACACATAACACCTCCCTGGAGTATTATGTTCTCTTTATGCCCTTAACAACACAAGCAAAACGCCTCCCTCGAGCGTTATGCTATCAATGCCCCCATCGAGGTAAAACGTTCAAAATAATTTCAAAACGTATGCTATCAACTTTACCGGTTAACATAAATTGCAAATTTTAATCAATGAAATTTCGTGAAATCTAGTTGCAATTGACCTTTCAACTAACCAATGAACTTTCAGTCACCAAGTAACAATAAAATGAAAACTGCTCACCGGATATAACAAAGATCCAGCAGTGCGTTGACGACGCACACATCGACGCGCTTCTGCCTGGCTGGCTCCACGACAAGTGCTGCAGGGTCGCTTCTTTCCCGCTCCGCTCCGGACAACTGGACTTGGTCCGCAACCGTAGAAGTAGACGACTAGGTCAGATTTTAAGGCAGGCTGCAACACTGGGTCGAGTTAGGTATCTTCTGGTGAAATCACTTCACTTAAAGCTTCTTGTTTCTTCTTTAGCTATTCACTGCTGACGCACTTGACAAAAATGCTCTTTGAAAGAGGGTCCATGTCATTCCAGAAAATGCAACAGAACACAATCACGATTATTCTCCATTGTACGTGAGTTCGATACACACTTGGCCGGTACTTTCGTCATTCGCGTCGCTTTCGGTTGTACGCGTTTGATTTTCGCATTGTCCCTTGATGTATCCACTTTCTTTTCACGTGGGGCGTTACGGCGAATCCCGCTTCTGATGTAGGATCGTCACGGATTTTCTAACCGAACCATCAGACATCATGTGGGCAAAATAGGCGATCGTGCAAATAGATAGACGTGATGATTAATCAAACTTTATTGCAGACTTCACAAACAGCCGTTATTGATTCTAATTTAGGTAGGCACTAGGTACACTAAACGTGACGCAGGGCAGTTCCGTGACGTAGATCCTCACAGCACGACGACTCGACCGAAAGTGAGCTCCGATGAAGCGTCGCTGACCGCCACGACTCTGCCGAGCGCGCCAAAACCTTGTTTGACGTGAAACACCGCTAGAGGGCGCGCTGGCGTTCCGTTTAGTGTTGCTAGCTGCGACATACATGTATTTTCTGTTTTGTCTTTTTTATGTGTACCATACATAGTATCTATGCAGCTATTAAGAGGATCGTGTGCGCTGAAGCTTTCATAAAAAACCGGTTAAGTGCGTGTCGGACCCGCGCACTGAGGGTTCCGTGCCACCCTTAACTGAATTCAGGGTCCACTTACTTTCACTTAACGAAAACATCACAATATATTGCGACGGCAAAAATAACTTTGTTTTTCATAGTGTTTGTATGAAAGACAAAGTTATATTTGCGGTTGATAAAAATGTGCAATATCTCAAAAACTACTGGTTCGATCTCCTTCAAACCAATTTTCGTTGCAAGTTTTTGTTGAGATCTACATAATATATTTTTTTCAAAATTTTTACTTTCTTAGTTCAAAAGTTAGAGGGGGGGGGGGGACGCCCATTTTACCACTTTGGAAGCGTCTATATCTCAAACCTTACACTTTTAGAAAAAATGGTTTTAGAAACCTCAACATCATTTTGAAGGACCTATCCATAGACACCCCACACGCATAGGTTTGAGTAAAAAAAAATTTTTAGGTTTTAGTTTCATGTATGGGAGCCCCCCCTTAAATTTTTTTTTTTTACTTTTTATATCTGCATCGGAAAGCGGTGAACAAAATACACCTACCTACCAAGTTTCATCTATGTGATACTTATAGTTTCAGAATAAAGTGGCTGTGACATACGGACGGACAGACAGACAGACAGACAGACAGACAGACAGACAGACAGACAGACAGACAGACTTGACGAAACTATAAGGGTTCCGTTTTTTGCCATTCGGCTACGGAACCCTAAAAAAGAGAAAACGTTTTCCATCCCTTAAACGTTGTCTGATTTTGTCATTTTTTTTACATGTTAGAGTTATTTTGAAAAACTATGCTCGTAAGTAAAAAATATAAGAACCTAAACATTCACTTATTTGACTAAAAAATCTCTGAATTTCGTCCATTTTTAACCAATCAAGCCTTTTTACATAAAATCGTACAAGCGTAGTTCAGGATGTATGAAAACGAATGAGACCAAATTCGTTTCATTCCATAAAGGTTTACGGGTAGGAAAACGTTTTCCCCCGCAAGCATATTTCGACCGTTGGCGTTTGAAATGTATGAAATCTCGCGCTGCGCTACGCCTGCACACGATCCTCTTAATATAGATTTTTATTATGATTTAACTGTTGTCCCGTATTTTACCTCGTATATTGTATCTTAAATGAGTCTCATACCTACACGTGGATAACATTACGTATTTTGAATGAAAATCATTATGTAATTACATGAAATGAAAAATGGTAAGAATAAGTAAGAATATTAAAGTGAGAAGTACCTTAATACTGACTTAGGAGAGACTCCGCTCAGAGCTAGAGTTAGAGGAAAGTTGGAATAAACTACTGAATATAGGTCTTACCTATTCCAAGACTAGATTAAACATAGACTTTTTATTTATTGTTTTAATGTTATTATGAATTTCCGCTTCGTTGTAGTTATAAAGTAGTAGGTTCTGAAGAATGATTATTTTGGGAGAGATATTATTCCAATACTAGGAATACTTTCAAAATGAATACTAAACCTTTTTAGCTGTATTTTTTATGTCACAGTATTTTAGTCAATTTCGATTTTGTTCAATTGTTTTGTTAAAAAACTTACTATCAATAATGCATTATTATAAGCATATTTTATCAGCTTCCTAGTGAGACTTGTACCTTTAACCCGTGTATTGTCCGCGAGCGTGGCGCAAATAGGTTGACATGATTTGATATTGTCACAATTTACCGCCGCGGGGATTGGTGCTGCCTTCGCAAGATGGCGGCTTTGCAATACTACAAGTATGTCATGTGCAGTTTGCAACATAATGTGGAGGAGTTTATGTGTTTGTGCCATTGACAGCCGCATGGACAATCTACAGCTTAATTATTGCGAATTGCTTTAGCTTGAAATGGGATTAAGGTTAGGCTTAAGCTTGCACAAGCTATCTTCGATTATTAAATGGGAATCTATTGCAGTACGCTTGACGTTCATAAAAAAAAATCGTAAATATAATTTCTAAATCAATAAATAGTACCACAAAGTTGCGTTTACAAAATGTAACAATATTTTTCGTAATAAAAAGTCTTATTATCGCAAATAATATCCCAAAAGCCCCCACGTACACTGTACGTCGGTATTAATCTTTGACGCGACTTACAATCACTGCCATTTCCCTATCAGCTGTTATTTTCTATCGTTTCAATTTGTTCCTTTTGCCGTTGGTGTAAGGGTCAAAATGTTTTTTGTCGGTGTATGTTTTTCGTAGGTTCTCGTTGGTTTGACGCGACAAATATACATTTATAGCGACGTTTATTACGCGACATTGATTTATGGGCGAGGTGCCGAACCTGGGACCGGCACGGGACATATTTTACTGGTACATAAACCTTAGCAAGATGTAGGGGAGATAACAGTGTCTATTTAAAAAGCTATAAGAAGGTATCTTTATCATCATAGCACACATAAATAACGTAAGAGTACGTTGGGGGTTGTTGCCTGATAAATACATTTAAAGTTATCAGTAAAAAATAAGTATTGATTCAAATGCAAGTTATTTCTTTAATGAAATATAAATACATATAACCGGAATTACGGATCAAGCTTAAATTCTTCCCAAATTGACACAGATTTTGAAAGTGGTGATTGTTTTGTATGAATGCAGTCCCTTTCTATTGGAGATTTTTTGAGAGAACAACTAACACACAGGGTTTTTCTTAATAAAAACCTGGCATATTCTGGGTTATACCAATCTAATAGTATACGACAATTTGGTATCAACTAAATACAAAAAAAATAATAAAAGCAGGTCTTTTTATAAATAGGCTGTCAATCTAGTGAATTGATAGAGCCGCATATGCGGGCAGGGCGATCGGTAATCCGAACCCTTATCAATCGGCTGCGGGACAGGATAAGTGTACATAAAAAGTTTCAATCTCACTACTCGATACTATCTGGAGCCGTCTTCTGGAGTAATAGGCGGCTTGGCGGTCGGCAGGCGAATGGGAAAACTACACTCGGAACCAATGCGATGAAGTAGTTACAGAGTTGAGCGTGCCAATGTACAACAAAAAGTACTTAATTGTATCTATCCTACTATGACTTAATGTATAAAATTTTGCTTTAAAGTTACGTGATGGATAATTTGACGTGAATTCTTTAACTTTATCATCCTTTTGAACTTAGGTATCAGTTTGTTTACAAACTACGGAACCCTACAACAAGTGCACTGGTTGACAAAAATCCCGCCAACATTGCATCGTCTTTAACCCATTGCGGCTCGTCTCAGCCGCGGCGTAATTGTGTGTCACGCTCAGCCGCGGCGTGTGACGGTGGACGAGTTCAGATCGGAAATAGGAGTCTTCGGGAAATAGCTTGGTATTCCTAGTTTGTAGACTCTCATGTATGTTCAGATGTATATAATGTTTTCCTAAATGTTTTTGTTAGCTGAACTGATATTAAGTTTCTTTGTTATAAAAAAATGTAAAGAAACAATCAGTTTAACTACAACTGACCGTATTTATTAAAGTTTATATACTATGTTATGCTATTTCACCGAAAAATATGTGACGTGCCTAAATATTATTTTACTTCTCGAATACCTAACATTTTAGTTTTCCCGTTATTAATTTCAAAACAGCAGTTAAGTCATATTATTTAACCAAAACCTAACTTGTATTCAAGAGGCTCATTCGATACACAATTTTCCTGCCTAATCTAAACTACACCAAAAATTACTTACTACATTCTAACAGTTTACATTATTATAACCAATACTTAGTTTCACTACCAATAAAAAATATCATTAAAAAGCAATTTATCGGAAACGGGAAAAAGAGATTTAAAAAAACTTTGGAAAGCTGGTAATGATCACTAAAATATATTTTATAGCAGAATTGCATCGGACAAGCGTGACGTCAGACTTCGCTGTCGAACCCAGGCACAAAGGGTTAATACTGCCCACAGCGCTGTGAGGGTTGCTACTTTACAAAACAGAATATTCTTTTTTACAAATGTTTTCACACCAGACTATGATTGCAGAAAAGACGAATTGCCTGACGTGCAAATTAAGCTCTTTATGATTTTAGGCTTGTTAAATACTCACAATCATAATAATATTATGATAAAATATTATTTTACCGAATATCTATGGTAACTAAATATAACAATTGATTCAAATTCACGGTTTTCATTAAAATTTAATGGGAGCTCATTAAATGAACGCACCGATACTATTAAAAAGAAGAGCAGTAATATTGTTATTAGCAGTGTAAAAGAGAACGCATTTTTTGTAGATTTTAGATGAACTATAAAATCTTTACAAATCCTTAATTGGTACTGGAACATTTCGTACTCTACACAGTTTCCGTGGGAAGCCGTTCACTCCTACCTAAAGTATGTACTGTATAGTGCTGGTATCAAATAAACTCGTAACAATGCCAGTCGAATACTCGGACAAACTACTTCCACCGTGTGTCCAGTCGGACAAACGCACCGACGAAGTGGTCGTTAAAGCTTCTGTTTGCAGGGCTGCGACAAATACTGTTACTGGCGAATGACTGGTGACATCAGCACAAACGTTAGGGATGCCCATACAAAAACACGGACAAAATACTTTTGTCGACTGTACACTTACGTCAGAGTGTACTTGTTTAGACTCGTGTAGGAGAGCTGCACCATTTGACTCGTATGCATTATGGAATGGAGCGTGATTTATTTGTTGGTTATTTGATTTAAAATTGACTTAACAATCACTGACTATGCTCTGAATAAAATTATGTGGTATATTTTCTTCTAATTTTCTACGTGATATTATTAAATAATCTTAATTTGTTTAGGGCCTGTTTCACAATCGAAAAATGAGCACAAACCAACGAATAATTCAAGTATAGTTATTTTGTATTAAATATTTGGTAGATAGAAATAACGAGATATGATAATTATTTTTTTAACAAGGCACAATAAATCAAACAATTTATACAAAACTATATTACATAACTGTTAGTACATGATGAAACAGGCCGTTAAACTAAAATCCTTGACGCTAAACACATGACATAACATTAACAAAAAATATATTTTCATGGTTCGATTGCCATGAAACGGTACTGCCTGTATTTATTACCCGGAATATTCAGTTCCTACAAATGTTCAATCGGCATTTGGAGCAGTAATCAGTGCGTCTACCTGCGTCACCGAACGCAAATGTCCTCGCATGCCATTACACACGGACGTTACAATAAAATCTTACGAGGCAGCCCTACTCCGCGATTATTTCCGCGAGAACGATTTATCGACAAATGACATCTTTACGGGAACGTTCCTCGGCCCTACGACTACACCGACTTGTTCCACCGTTATCGTAACTTTTTATTATCTCCGGGAACTTCCGTGGGCGTATCAAACTTGTCAGCTACCGAATTTTCAATTATAGGAAGAGAAAGCTCGACAGAGAGTTTGCGAATGCTTGCCTTTGTAGACTTGGCAATATCGTAATTTGGAAGTTGAAAATATTTGTTTTACCTTTGAAATTGACACTGCGAGTTCGATCCCAACACCAATTGTTGTACGTACGAGTACCTCGTACCTGCTTTTAGTTGTACTAATGTGACTTCACGAGTAGGTACACGCCGATAAATTAATACGCCGTGTTCAAATACGCGGTTTCAAATAATATAGTTTAATAATGCTCTTCTAAATAACAACTAACTTAGGAAAAAAAAATTTTTATTAAGTTAACAAATTCAACAACATAAGTACTCCCGCATTAAGGGACATTGTTTAAGAAAAATGGTGCAATTAATGAGTAAGCTAACACTAACCTGCAGCTTTTCTCTTCCATGTCCTTCCGACGCTGCCGATGATCACGAAGATGACGATGAAGAACACTTACCTTGTGAAAAATCCTCCTATAATCTGATATACTGTTTTTGAAAATTACCTAGGTACTTTAAAATTATACTGCGGAACTGCGTGCAAAGTACTACTCATTTGAAATTCTTAGTAATTTAAATTTATAACAACCGTATCACGTACAAACATTAAATATAAATAAAATACTCGAGTTAAATCATTCGATTTAACTTCTAACGTTCTTTAAAATTATGTTGTATTTTGTATGACGTTTATTTAATTACGTGAACCATTAGTATATTTCCTAATGTTCGTTTAGTTAGCTGTAGGGACGAACACGAAGGCAGAAAAAACATTAAGAACTATTAACAAAGCTTTGAAACAATATACTTAATGAAGTAAGTGTTTATTTCCACAATCAAATACGTCTTAATTCACGAGAAGGTTTCGTT
The DNA here is from genome assembly GCA_963584085.1 of Pyrausta aurata. Taxonomy (NCBI): domain Eukaryota; kingdom Metazoa; phylum Arthropoda; class Insecta; order Lepidoptera; family Crambidae; genus Pyrausta; species Pyrausta aurata. Next base: position 242,677 of record OY757255.1, on the reverse strand, counting down.
CCTCAAGATGAGCAGATCGAACATTATATACCTAACAAATATTTAATAATGAATGTAGATTTAATCTTACAAGATCAACGTAGATGCAAATACAAAGTACCTTTTTCATAGCCTGTTATAACTGACCGTCTACCTACTGCTCTTGGTTTGGAATTTTAAACATTATGTGAATACTACCTAATGTATCTTTAAGACTATAAATAGAAGCCGAAAAACTAACTGTGAGCCTTACTACATATTAATATGTGAAATATTTCCGCCAAGGAACGTCAAACCGAAAATCGCTGTCTAAACGCTCTGTATTGGTTGATTGCAAAACAGCACTGCAAAATTGGCGCGCTTTGTCCGGCATCCGATTTAGGCTTTCAGCTGACCGATATGCCTTGGGCCGGTTTAATCTTTCAACAAACTGTTCGTAGTGTGAGCTGTGTGCTCGACGCCTCAGGCAAGCTCCACAAAGGTGCAATATCTCGGGAAATCTTACACCACCTTTCGTTACAACTGGTTGGAAAGCCCACCGTAAAGTATGAGCTTTTCGGTTGGATTTCGGTTGGGAGGAAGGCTTTTGAGAACGTGGCCCGGCTGATGACTGAGGATGACCTCAATAACTGGTGGATTTTACTTGTCGACGCAACGTAGCCGGTCGCTCGGTTCAAATATCAGGGGTATCAATATCGAAGGGGTACCTGTTTGTTGATACAAGATATTGGAGATGTGGCAGCATAAAATAAGGGACTTTCTATGAAAATTTACACTAATATGATTAATTTTAAGCTGTTAAATGGAAAATAATAAAATCTCTACCTACTATTGCTTAAATTTGTCTCAATGTATTCATTAATTATTTAAAGCTCATATGACAGAAAAGGGCACAAAGAATTAATGAACTTTGTACGGACTGCGGAAAGTTACTAGTTGCCATAAAAAGTAATAACATTAAGAGACTAAGACATGGAATAAAAAGGCAAAGGGTTTTAATTGATGGCCTGCAGATGCTATCGAGTTGTTTATAACAGAACAACTTCCGTGATTAATAAGATGGATCGCGTCCATTAGTTAAGCTTACTAATTTGTTCACTTTCATTAAGTGACGTATAATAAAATTTACATTTACTAACTGAAACACGTTATTTGCATGGTGAATATCGCGTTAATTTAGTTTTAAACATGTCTTTGCTCATTGGAAATGTTAAGGGTTTACGATTCAAGTTTAGATACAAATACAAAATTGGCGCTTTTTATTTTAGTGACTACAGTTATTATTATATTTATTGAATAGTTCTTATCGTGTTTTCTATTTCTTTTATTCTATAAGAAAATAAATAATGTTTGACGTTCACATACGCGAGCCCCAATATTTATTTATACTTGAATAGGGGAAATATCATGAAAATAATATTACGAGCAATTAGGATCTGATTTGTCGAATCGCATTTAGTGGCGCAGAAATGTCACCCGATGATAATTAAAAAGGCGAGTTCTTATCGCAGTGTCAATTTTAAGCGCACGAGGTCGGTAAGTAAGTTGCCGACGTAATTGGACATGATAACTTCGCCATTAAGGGTCATAACTTGGCATTACATGAGCTATTAATTCCGGCCATTACACGACATCACCACAAAATAAGAAGATTCCGAAGAACCGAGGCGAGAGAAGAAAGACTTCTTTTACGATGCATGATTAATTTAACATGTAAATAAAACCTACCTTAATAAGCATGATATCTATTTATCGACAAGTCTATCGTTCAGTTCAACGTTGCTTAGTCGTTTGCGCACCGTTACGCGTTGGCAATCTTATGAAATCGATTAGGAACAGCTACAAACCGTACTGTAATGGACAGAGCTGGGCCTTAATACTACTAATTTGCTTAAAGCTCTAACTTAATACAATAGGACCTACTGGCTCATCGGCTACCATCATCAAAATTGCCTATTCCAACGGAGAATTCTTCCTTTTCTTGTTAAGAAGTTGGGCCTTCTATTCTTCATCTTTATTATGTCGTCAGGGTAACGAGGGGTATCAAGGAATGACGTTGAGAAAAACTGCAATTATAAACGAAGCTAGCGGCGGCTATTAAACGGTACATTAACTCCGCGGTGACAGACAGATTTGCCTCCAGAATGACTTGGGAGAAACGGCCAAGTCACCTAGATCAACATGTGGCTCATATTGATAATGATCAACAATTATTTGGACTTTGAAATTGAATTTGGCTGTTAAGAAGAATTGCTTAAATAATTAAGAGCGGTCTAGTTAGAAAAAAAAATACGTGACTAAGCTTTGCTATTGTTTAGATACAATTCATACATACCTAAGATACGTTCACTAGCGTTTTTATAAATTGGAACCAAACATTCACGAGGTCATACTTAACCATGTTTGAATACTCGTGCAGAGGTTCCCGTCACAATGGACTCTCAATTCGCGTGCTATAATTACGGACAAAAGTGACATTTGAGGATCGGTTTACTTAGCCACTCGAGAGACGATGCTCCTCTCGCGTAGTAAATCATCTGTCAATATGAAAAAGGCCTAACGATGATGATGTTTTTAAATATTTCCTGCAGCGACTAAATAGCTAACGTAGCTAAGTAAAAATTTAAAAATAAATTATTTCATCTCAAAGGCTCGAAGAGATCGCTTCTAGCGATGAATCGTCCTAAATTGTACTTTTTCTGTAAACAAACATGTAACTAGCCTGCTTTAGCCTAATTTATGAACAATGACGGGTATTGTTTTGTAGCAGATGTTTATGTTATAATAATATTAATTAATATTTTGAATTTGAAATAACTGTCTGCAGACTGATCTTGTTTCACCATGTGCTTCAGGTCACGGTTGAAGAGACGTCTAATTGTGAAAGGAGTTCTGATGAAGTCAGGTGAAACAAAAGTTGCGTGTAGCAGCCCAAACTAAGTTACACTCAACTTATGAGGTTTCTTATTAGCTAATAGACAACATTGGTAAAGTTTCTCTTTCAAAAGATTATTCTGTTGTCGTACGAGTAATTATGCAGTATTGACTTCCGTAATTAATTAAATTTGGTTTGGTTAATGTTACTTGCATTAAATTTTGTTATTGTTGGGAAATGTTGTTTGATAATGAAACAAAGTTTGAAATCATATATTTGGTTACAGCTTAAAAAATATTCGAAAACTTTTTTTTTCGTTGTTGTGGTCGTGACGTGAATTAAATTATTAAGTGTTTTTTTATTTATTTAAAAAAATTAGACCAAACAAACGTTATGGATTTTCATTTACAGATTTTTTATTCTATCGGTAACAAGGCATTTCTTCGTAGAATGTTGCTACTATCGAGATACAGAGTTCGTAATGCGATCGAATCGAATAGTTAGTATATTTTTATCATATTAGTCAACAATACACCCGTTGCCTATATTGTAAATATGAATACGTACTTATTAATTATATAAAATAAGAATTAATAGGAGTCTCAGAAACTAAAACATCGTTTTATATTACGGTTATTTCTGAAAGTTTTAAGTTTAACTCTTTAATGCCATAAAACAAAATATAGATACACTCGAACGTTGTTTTATGTCCATAATTGAGACAGCGTATCTGACAAGCAATGCTAACGTGAATTAAACCGGCTGATAACGTATTCGAAAATACCCGAACGGATAGTATTTGGCAGCAGTTATGCGTTCAGTTGGCGCGTCGCCAGCCACTCTGCATACTACCCTACTAGTTTCACTGCGTCCAAAGGCCTTATTCTGGCTCTATCACACTGTAAACTGACATGTTGTCGATGGCTGTCAGTATGCCCATTTCATTATTTGCCGACAACATGTGCAGACATCGTCTCTTGCAAGTGGTTCCATTCGACGGCAAAATCATAGATCCCCATCACGCTGTCAGTATCTTCGAGATTAGCCGTCCCTTTCGAGCATGCCAGCATGACCTTGCGAGTGAAATAGATGGCTATGCTATACGGGCGTTGCCTCACAGAGTAGAGCTTCAGACTACCCTCGAGTGGTGATAGGTCTGGATGAAAGAGGTGCAAGGGATTGTGATACGTAACAGAACAAAGGCAACAGAAAATGGCACTTAAAATTTCCAAACACACGAGTCGCGTTTAGTGATAGAGATTTTGAATTTATGGCGTAATCTACAAAGCAGCTGTTGCTATTACGTATTTAAAACAAACAAGTCGTGATTCAGAAGGAACCAGATTAATTTAGGTATAATATATGACTTCTAAAAGTGCCCTTTCTACGCTATGGTTCTTTACTGTTTATCATACCTGCATTATGCTACACAGGTAACTAGTAAAAATATTAAAGCAAACCCTACATAAAAAAGACAAGTTTGAATCGCTTCTAGACTTTGAGAGAGAGAGCGGAGTAACTAGGTCTCTCATCTGACTTATTATTTGCACATTTCAGGAAAATACCCTGTCCAAAGCTTGTAAGTCTCCAAAAAGGCCATAGTGCATGTAATCGAATATTCAAGCACCTATTATATCCAATCGAGGACAGATTCGGGCTCATTACATACTGGACATTTGCCAGGTTTCTTTACGAGCCAGATTGGGAGCAGGGGTCGGCAGGAATTGGTTTTCAAGCTGTACAGGAGTGATCAATATGAACGCATTAAATGAGAATGAACAGTTAGTATGATCAATATACATGTTGGCGGTATGCCAAGTATGTACTTGTTGTTAAGAACAAGGGATTTTTTGACTAGGACAAAGAATATATATACTGGAGCTATTTGATACTGAATAAACAAACATGAAATGGGAATCTATTTTAAATATAGCCTCAACTTTATTTTAAATACTTTCTTAATATGGGCGAAAAAAGGAAGTTACCAATATGTACAACTTACAGTGCAATAAAGTTTAAATAAATATCGACCATCAACCTAATTAATATCCCAATTACCCTATTAGGTGCATAGTTTATTCTCAGGTTTAGAAGCTATTGATGGCATTAGCCTAGATATTTAGGTACGGAGCCTGGCTCGCAGCCAGCTCGCCAGCGCTGAGCTGTGCTTGGCCGAGCTGAGTGCCGGCTGCCTTTGGCTCAATTTTGACGAGATAAGCCTGATCTGGAGACTTTTTCAGCTGCAGAAAGGAAACCTAAAAAAATGGTGCAGTGTAACTTTCACCGTTAACCGCTAACGTTTGGTGCCGGAAAATTAGCAATGACTCTTAAGGTCGTGTCTAAATACGCAATACCTACGATTCGAGTGATATTCACGATAACTTTTCACTTAGTATTTATTTATTCCTATTTTATGTCTTGCTGTCTAGTCTAACTGCGCATCTCAAACAGAGGCGACTGGGGTTGGCTAGGGCATGTGTACTTTTGGGTGCGGTAGCGAATGCAAAAAGAGATGTTGGGACGTCATTGCTTCGCTTTAAAGACTGTTTCAAGAGGCCGCGCAGGCTATGTTGAATAGCCTACCAAACCTATGGAATGCTGGCGAAAACACATAGAGTTAGCGGTACTTGTCGACAAGAGACAGAGAAGACTTCAAAGCGACGTGACTCTATACCAAATTTAGAACTTTTTAAGGAACCAATAATCAATTCTAAATATATATATTATATATAGTTCATATTTATTATAATGAAAAATAAATAGATTGTTGTTTTCTAACAAAATAAATCGAACTAACTTATGGATTGCTATATCTCTCAACTAAAGCATTTTAGAGCACTATGACCAAAATATTTGCTCCTATTACAGGCCACACGCTGTACCGCCACGAAAAAGCGATGTACAAACATTGAACTATACACAGTTTAAAAAAGGCGTAAATGCCATTGATCTAAGTATGTTCTAATATCCTATGTACAAAATTCCTATCCTATCACTTGCTGTCCTTCCTATTAATTATTTGTTTACTCAAAGATTTTCTGGAAGAGATGAAGAGATCACCTATATCCATAATGATAAGCAAAACAAATTTAAAACAGATCTGTGTAATGTGCAATAGAGAGTTACCTATTCTTTCTTTGTTCCTGACGTGCATGCTTTTGCCGTCTCTCAATATAAACGGGTTACGCCTGATCCGGTCACTTACATTACATACATTTTGAACATAAAAAAGCGAGATGTAACCTCAGTCAATCCAGGTGGAGTTAATTGTAAACCAGCATCATTTTTGCAGAACACAGTTAATCAAACAAAGCTCAGAGAGCCGCGGCGCGTTGGGTTGTTCAGCGCCAGCTGCGCCGCCGCAGCCCTTTTATCTTCCACCGCCGTCCGCGCGAGCGGCTGCCGGTGTCCTCAACATCAGAGGGTACGAGTTGTTGGGATTTGTTCATTTATTTCATTATACACCTAATATGCTGCATCGCTTTGATTAGTTCCATTTTATTTTGGTGGGTCTCCTAATATCTCTCGTACAGTGCCGATAAAAAACTGTCCGGATTTCTACTCTAATTTTGCCTTATAGTATCAAATAATCTTTGACGCAGAAAGTACTATTTCAGTTGGTTACCTTATACCTATTTTTATAAGTTTGGTACCATCCTGTGTTTTTTCATCCTGTGTTGGAGTGCGACCGCCGCAACCTTTTTACCTTCTATTGACGTTCTCTACCATATTTGTCTGTACCATATTTTCTGCAAATACATGTTTTGAATAAAAGAAAAAGAAAAGAACTTATATCTACTATAAATAAAAATAATCTTCTAAATTTCCGCCGCTTGGCGGCAGGGTGCCCAGGAGGCTGGCAGCATTGCCATTTTATTTATATGTAAATTTCATTTTTTCTGTTATTTATTAAATAAAATTCGTATTTTGAATTGAATTTAATTATATCCAGTCAGTATCATCATAAGCTAAGTTAGGCGTTCAGTGCCAATCAGCGTCACAGAGCTGTCTATTGGTGTCAATTTCGCGGCATTCAAGATCACGCCTCATGTGAGTACACCGTGTTGTTCAGAATCCTAACGCGCCGTTACCATATAGGGCATGATTTGCACAATTGATGCCATCATGTACAGAGAGAGACAGCCAGATCTTTTCATTGTATTCAGTCTGTCTAACGTCGTATATTCTGCTGCGCTCGACGCTCTGTCTCTTTCTATTCCACTAATTATCCAGATAATTGGTGTTCCAAATGTCCGGCCAATTATCGTGGTTGCCTTAGTTTTCTTCAGGGCCGTCATTCCCGCTGCGTTCTGAGTCCCCGTTTCGTATGGCAACACCGTTATAGACTGCATTTTTTTCTTTAACTGGTGGCATTTTGCTCAACGTACAGCCATAATATATTCGGTTTCAGGAGCGGTTTGAGCCATCGACTGCCGTTGGGTATCATCTGTAACTGTCCAGTGCCATACTGGTCTGTTATGCCAACCAACTTATGCCATCCTCCAGTGTTGTCTAGAGACACTTAGTACCATCGCGTCGTGCGGTGTTAGATACCATTCAAGGCTGTTTTTTTTCGTTTAGTGACATAATGTTGCCCGATGCAGTATGCTCCGGGGCCGTTCAGTGTCATAAATAGATCTCGCTGTCTTCGAGTCCCCGCCTTGTGGTAGTCCACCGTGTCACACATAACGAGCGGCCAATCAATCGTGGCCGCCGGTTGCTCGCTCATAATCACGACTCGCCGACACATCACACTGCCTACATGCAATGTACCGGTAAAGTATGTCCGTTTTATTCTTTACTTGCTAAAGACATAGTATTGTCTGTTGATTTTTTACTGCACCCGTTGTCATCTTTCTGCATGACCTAAGGTTTTGACTGGCATAGAATGCTTTCAGCGTTAAGTCTTCTTTTGTACACTCGAAGTGCAATAAGGTCTTAAACAAATAGTTGCTGACCTGTACAATGCGTGGAAAGGAATTAAGTTCTTAAGTCGCCCAATTGATGAAACTTAATAAAATGAAATGCAATGAAATTAAATGAAAATGCAATAAAAATATTATATTTGCTAGACCATAGACATAAAACCATTAAATTCCATAACTTTTACTATGAAATCGTCATCTCGTTTCTAATTCGACTCTCCATACTTTATGATTGAGGTAAAATATTTATTTCACAGCATATCTAAGATATTATCAACATTCTGAATATTGCGCCTGACTTGCAATTTTTACTTTAGTGTTCAAACGACATACGCACAAAAGTTGTTAGCTGTACACAGTAGTGCTCAACAGGTGATTTATTCGCTCAATGCATAATGTATCTTAGTAATAATGATAATGATCTTACTGTGATGTGATAATGCGTTGATGCAGTATTTACCCAAAATGTGATCCTTTCATCTGGTAAGGAATTATGCAGGTTATACTTACTTAAAACACAATAAAGTGCGAGCCGACGACAGTGACAACATTCCTGTTCTACCTGTGGATTTGATACTCATAGTATGCAAGCATTGCTACTCGTAGCGTAGGTAGTTGAAGGCTGACATCCAAAGCCTGTAATTACTCAGGTTGTTCCCTTCAATCCGGATGCACGCCGACCGCTTTATGGTCGACATTTGACCGCCATTCAGTTCGCATTTAACTTCCTATCCTAACTTAAAATAGTCGATAGAGCTTGGTACTGTCCATGGTTGCATATATATACGACTTGCAGCCATAGCTACGCAAAACGTGACAACACGACCGCGAAACGGAATACGCATGATTATGGTATGAATGATTTGATCTTGTATCATATAATGTGCTGTGGGGTAAGCTGGGTGACAGGGGTGTACCGGCTGAAATTCTGAATATATTTAAGTACTGGTATGCTAACCAAAACAATGTTGTGAGATGGGCCGACTCTCATTCTGAAGCGTATGCGTTGGAGTGCGGGGTAAGACAGGGGGGTTTGTCGTCTCCCAGGCTCTTCAACGCATATATGGACGATCTCATCGTGGAGCTGAGCAGCATGCGTGTCGGGTGTCGGGTGGATGGTGTTAGTATAAATAACATTAGCTACGCGGACGACATGGTGCTGCTTAGCCCGACGGTGAGCGGTCTCGTAGCAATGTTGAAAGTGTGTGAAAGGTATGCGGCTGAGCATGGACTCAAATACAATGTTAATAAAACTGAGTACATGGTCTTTGAGGCCGCTTGTAAACGTCCTGAATTCTCTGGTAATATCACCCTTAATGGCTCGAACATTAAACGCGTCACTAAATTCAAATACCTAGGACATATTATTACTAGCGACCTCAAGGACGATGCTGATATTGAGAGGGAGCGTAGGGCTTTGGCGGTTAGAGGTAACATGTTGACTCGTAGATTCTCCCGTTGTACTGAGCAAGTAAAGATTACGCTTTTTAAAGCATACTGCCAGAGTATGTACACGGGAAGTCTGTGGGTCACACACACTAAAAGATCGCTCGAGGCCCTTCGCATTCAGTACAACAATATCTTCAGAATGATGTTGGGGCTGCCTCGTTTCTGTAGTGCGTCAGGCATGTTTGCGGAATACCAAACAGATGGTTTCAACGCTATTATCCGAAAAAAAAGGTTTCGCTGATTAATAGGATTCGAGGCAGTCGCAACAGCATACTTAGGACTTTGGCGGATAGATATACATCGCCAATTTGGCGGTGTTTTGTTCAGAGGGTGATCCCGGGACCTTACCCGCCCCGCTGATCCTTCTATATTACCAACTCCATTTTAATTTAATTTAATTTAATTTATTTTAATACTAACCATATATTTTAAGATAAGTATTGTTACTAACACTATGGATGTAATTTATCTGAAAATAAAATGATTTGATTTGATTTGATTTGAAATGGTCAGATATTATTTGTAACCGTTTTAATGAGCAGTGATGTTTAAACATATAGATATATCGTTTTTTATTAAAACGTTTAAGCACTCTCACCTACAATGAGAATTAGACATGACGGGTCTAAACACGAAATATAAATATGGGTAAATGCTACTCACTGCTCAACGTTTAAAATCACACTCTCACCTACAAGTAAAAACTAAGCTTATTTCGTAAGGAGTCAAAAGTACTTGTTTGGTGAATTTACTACTAATACTAGGTTATATTAATAATAAGTATATTAGATACCATTAAGTTTGTTGCTAGGGCTAGTAAGATTGTTGTTTGTTGTAAGGGCTACACATACCGCTTCAATTTCCTATACAAAGTTCATAATATCGAACGAAATACGACGTTTACCGAGTTATTAGGCAGTATTGAATCAAAGTAATATGAAAGAATTTCCTAAAATTACCAGCAGTTGTCGTACAGCAACATGTACATATAGGTATCACATTACGTAATGAACGAGTTCGAGAAAATCTGTTCAGTTTCTGGAACAATAAAAAGGATTACGGCAAAATCTTCCTTGGACTATGAAAGAGCAAAAACACTGGATCTTTGGATTTATACCTTTTTTATCTGCTTAGCATTTTATTGTCAGCGTAAAAAATGTTGCGAACGCTGTCAGTTGCCTCCCTTCGCCATCGTGTTTTTGTTTCTGTAATTTTTCTGTTTCTACTATTTTCGTCTAACGGTGAAGAGTGGCTCGAGCTAAGCCAAATTGAACATTCTGATAAATTATGTTTTACTACGAACCAACTAGAATGGAAGTGTAATATGAGCGATGCGCTCTGTAACTATAAGGCCCAGGTTAACTCAATGGTCATTAAAAATGACATTCTAACAAGGTTAGGGTATTTTTTAAATCAAATCAAATCAATCATTTATTTGCCAGAATACACAAAAGTATGCAAGTTACAAACTGCAGGTCTTAAAAGTAAGTAGTAGCTGTATTCAGCCTGCATGCAGGCGTGCAAATATTTATAAATATCTTTCTTTATTAATACAAGTCCGTTTATTTAACAATCAAATAATGTCAAAATTCCAAACATAATGTCATAAAATTAAATTAACAATGTCATGAAGTTAGAGTCAGTAATAGTAATTATATAGAAATATTAAACAATTCATTAAACTTTATTTATTAAATTTAAAATAATCTTGTATACTATAAAAGTTCTCTATTAGTAACCAGTCAACCAGCTTTTTCTTAAATACATTTCCTTCAAGTTTTTTCAGCTCCTCGGGTAAGTTGTTATATATTACTATACACATGTTATAAATATTTTTCTTGTAAATAACTTTATTAGATTGGGGTTGATAAAGTAAATTTCTAAACTTTTCCCTTTTTTGACGGGATATTACCGCACTGCGTTTTTTGAAGTAAAATGGATAGGCTTTAACAAAAACACACACATCTCTTATATACATGCAGGCCAGAGGTAGAATTTTACATTTTCTAAATAACGGTTTACAACTATCTAGATACCACGCCGCATTTATTACTCGTAAGCATCGTTTTTGCATTTTAAAGGCTCTGTCAGCATCCACCGAGTTACCCCACAACAACAAGCCATATCCTAACACTGACGATACATAGGCATGATACGAAGCAATAGCCGCATCAAAAGAAATAGTCTGGCGTATTTTTCGAAGTGCAAATATATACCGACTAAGTTTTTGGCATACCAAATTAACATGCTCTTTCCAGTTCAAATGATTATCTACTGTTATCCCTAAGAATTTAACACGTTCCGGGACAGTGCCCGCCTACAGGCGTGAAAACAATAAAACATCTATTGTGTCTGGAGTAGTGTCCCGGAACGTGTTAAAAGCGTTTACCTCACACACTCTTTCATTTTTATATTCTATGTCAAGGTGAAGCGGTTCGGTATCGGTTAAGCAAAATAAGCCCAAGCGTAAATATTTAACCGCAGGTATAGTGTTCCTGGAGCTCAGTATACATTAATACTCAATATTTTTATAAATTTAGTGCATTACATCTGTGGTACAGCTCTACGAAATTTAGAAAAGCATGTCAACAGACTTTTAATACTTTATAAACAGCTATTACCAAAAAGTTATTTTTTTACCGCTAAAGCCGTAGCGAGAAAATATTAATGCTCGTTACCGCACAAAAGTGATACATTTTTAATGCCTCAAACAAACCGCCAAAGTCAAACTCCGACCACTTTCTACTTTGTTCCCGCGTCTCTTTCGCATATTGAAATTATGTGAACTGCAGTTTCATTATTAATTGTTTTCCGCTTATCTTTGCGGTATGTTTACATTACGTGTTTATTTTTACGTATATTGGAAATACTAAGCAGTTCATCATTGTATATTGTTTTTAATGTATATAGTCTAAAAGAACCTAAAAATAAAATTTGACAAAAATCAAAAGAATCGATATTGACAGAAGTAGCGTCGATTTATCCCTATCTTATTGTCAGTGTCAGTTACATTATTATTAGTGCAGTTTTATTTCACAAAAATCATACGATAGGTACACTAATTTTATTTAAGCTATGATTAATTAACTTAGAGATACAATAATACTTTCACGCATAATATGTCTGATATAAAAGTCTTAGGATAATTAGAATGCATTTAATCATGGTTTTATAATAAAAACCTTATAATACACCGTCTGTGCGAAAAAGAAAAGACGCTCAGATCTTAGATTGAAGAGGCTCTAAGCGGCGGATCGCTTTATAAGTAACAGACACTTAAAACAAAGTGTTATTAACGGTCGGAAAATGTTACTTGAACCTGTGTAAGGGCCTTTCTTTTCCTTTTTAATACCTTCATTAATATATTAAGGACTTAGCAGCAAGTTAAGGTTTATAAATGTCAAGATTTTGTACAATCTTTTCTTTAAAAAGTTTCTAGGCAATTTTCTTACTAATTCAGCTATTTTCATACAAACATTTGCTGAAGTTTTGGGTAGGTAATTTAGGTTCATTTTATTTAACTGAAACTTTATGGATGATTTCAATTCTATTCAAAATCCAATAACTAATATTGTATCGAAGCATAATGTTAAGCATAACACTTTCATGATTCAATAAGTTCCTATTCCACGGTTAAATAATGATGTAGTTCTCATTTAAACTATTTATATAACATATTTTTTTACTTTGTAACACTACTATTAACAATCATAAAAAGCAAACTCATCTATTTAGGATGAGTTCCCTTTTAGATAGAGTGTACAGCGGCATGCAAAACTTTTGGTTCCTCGAGCCAGATCGCTCTAATTGTGTAATCAACATTGTTTATAGTATTTCCATCACGCTATTCTCCAATCAGTAGATATCGGCTATTGGTTTGAAATAGAATTTCCTCAATCAATAATCAAACAACAAAACAAAAAACAAGTTTGTGTGCATTGTTACCGTTCCCGTACAATTGAAACAATGCACGTAAATTGCTTTGTATCAAATTACTTTTACCGAGTTCTTCTCCCACTAAAGTTTTAATGATTTGATGTTTACAAAAGCCAGGTAGGCAGTACACTGTTCATAAAATGAATCCGATCATATATTTTTTTCCGTTTTATGATTTGCAATTTAACATTTTGATATACAGTGGAGCGTCGATTATCCGAACTAATTGGGGGACATGGGTGTTCGGAAAACCGGTATTTTCGGATAATCGAACTAATGTAATTATGTATGTATGTATATTGATTCAGCCATACGAATTTACGTTCAGGTAAATGAAAACCATATTATTTACATTTATGATTATCTTTAATGACAAATAGGAAATAAACAAAAAAAAGTGCAGACAATTTTAAAGAAAAAGTTTACTTTCACGCGGCAAAATTAACAAGTGCACGAATGAATTAAAAACGAAACACAAAACACGCGAGTAGGTACAATAACAAGTGCACGAATTGCGACAAGCGAGCTAAAACTAAAGCGCGGGCGGCGCGCGCTAACCCGCGCCGCGCGGTCGGAGGTGGGGGTGGGCATTGACCCGCGCCGTTGACGTTCGGATAAGCGGTCGTTCGGATAAGCGACGTTCGGATAATCGACGCTCCACTGTAATTGAGAAAAGTGTATGTTTTTGTTTTGGAATGTTAACAATAATTTGTTGGATTGACTAAACCATAACTTTTTTTTTTTTTTTTTTTTTTTTTTTAAACCATAACTGAACCAAACATATTTGACGAACCTTTTAATAAAAACGGCAACATTTAGACTATTTGAAAATTCTCGGACCACCAGAAGAAGCAAACGAAAAACCTGATCATTTTGACTTGACGTTAGGCGTTGGTGTTCAAATCATTGGAAACTAATGCGGATGGCGAATTATAGTTAATACAAATCTCTCGTCCATAATACCACCTCCAGTTAATCGAAGATCAGGTCAAGCCCCGTGAAGGCATTTATACCGTTGTATGGAACCATGACACAGCAAGAGGTACAAAGAGCCCGCATCGATCCACGTTCAATTGGGGCAGGACATTTTAAAAACCTTTGTCGCAAATTGAATGAGGTCCGGAAAGTCAGCGGCCGCTAGTCCAGGGGACATGCTAGGTACTTGTCAGTTTTATTAGTCACGAAAAACAAAGTGAGCTACGTCTACCTATGCCAGTTAATTACCAGTTTCATAGATGTACTTACATGTATATTACTGTCTAAGGGGGTTTATAGCGTTAAAATAAAGCGAATGAGAGTTCTGTAAGCATTGGTATTAGACAATTAATTTATAATTATTTAGTTAGTATTATTTATATGCTTACTCGTATCAAGACATATTCCTATATTTCGGCAATTCGCAACTTTAAAAAATGAAGAAACATATGAATGCTGCTTTTTGGCAGTGCAGCCCCTGCCCCGGGATAACGAGCTTCGTTTATGTAAAACGTTTGTGTGATGTGACAGCGATTGGAGTGACTGCGGTGCAAATTGAAATTATTTCGGGGCCTTACGAGTATCCACTTAACAATTACTCGGATTATTGAATTAAATCTGTCTGTTCAAATGCAATGGTTTATAATGTTTTTTGACACTCAGTGTCATATTTATACACATAAAAATAAACATACTATACATAGTACATACATAAAAATACTATTTTCTAATAGGAACAAACCTAAATTACCTAAATAGCGTAAATTATGATGACTTCAATTACATATAAAAATAAACTTATAAAGAAGCCACGATAATCTGACAATAGTACAATCAAATGGGCCTTGTAGTCTGAACTGAATAAATGAATTGAAAAATATAAATGATGTGCATTATGTTTTTTTTTAGGGTTCCGTAGCCAAATTTTGATAAAAAATATATGACGTAGATCTCAACAAAAACTTGCAACGAAAATTGGTTTGAACGAGATTGAACAGGTAGTTTTTGAGATATAGTATATTTTTATCAACCGCAAATATAACTTTGTCTTTCATACAATTACTATGAAAAACAAAGTAATTGTTGCTGTCAAAAAATATTGTGATATTTTCGCTAGGTGGAAGTAAGTGGACCTCGAATTCAGTTTAAGGGTGGTACGGAATCCTCAGTGCGCGGGTCCGACTCGCGCTTGGCCGTTTTTTTAATTATGTGAATTTTAGGTTGTGTTTATTTTCGAGCGAGTTCCGTAACCTTTCTAAATTTAGATGTCTAGGAAACGATGGCAACCAATGTTTTTGTCTATCCGATGTTGTTTGTTTGTTCGCGTAATTTAATCTACAAGCATTCGGCTGCCAACTGCCGGGTCCTAGTCGCAATCCAGTCCAGCCGTCAGACTGACTGACGGACTCCATACGTCACAGGCTTGTGTCCGTGACGTCTCTATTAAACAATGACGTCACTCCAGCCGCGCGGAACGGATCGAGAGTTCTTTGACGAGGACACCCATTGCAAAATGGCGATTGATCTATTTTACTTGGATAAAAAATAATTGGAGAACAAGTAGGTGCCTGCAAAGTGCGTCTGTTGAACACATTAATCTATGACGACAAGTTTCTCATCACCTTGTAATTCTATGGAAAAAATAGTGTCTTACCAGTTATTAAAAAGTAACCGATCTGTAATGTATCAACGTAAGCTATAAAATAATGTGAATCAAAATCAGGCCCTTAGACGTCTTCAAATCAGACGCCATAAAATAAATCAAGTACGTCTGTGTATTTATGGGAAAAGCTTTGTGCAACTATGTGAGTTTATTAAAAATCAATATACTTTGCCAAGCAAACAAAAAGGATTCGCGAACGCAATTTTTTGTCTCTACCTGCATTACTACGTGTACAAGTTTACTCTTAAATACCAAAATCTAACGGTTTGTTATTATCAAACGTCTACTCATACCAATAAACGTACCTACTTAATAAAAAACATTAACTTCCATTTCCATTCCTTGATTTTGTTCACACAGAAACGGGTTAAGCTGATATTCTGAGTTGATGAAATGACCCTTGTCTGAGCGCAGGCGAGTGGAAATGAATCCATTCCATTAATTACGAAAGAATGTGGATGGTAAAAAGTTATTTAGAGGGTGTCGGTCTTTGTCGGTGGCGACCGCGGACTAAAATATTACTGACTTTAGACGACCTCCGAGCACGCTGGGTTTCAAGGCGTCGCCGCTCCGAGGTCCCGGGTTCGATTCCCGGTCGGGTCAATGTAGAAATCAAAATTTTCTATATTGTCCCGGGTCTGGGTGTTGTGGTACCACCGTTGTGTCTGATTTCCATAACACAAGTGCATTAGCTACTTACTTTGGGATCAGAGCAATGTATGTGATTGGTGTCCAATATTTATATATTTATATATTTATATATTTATTTACTAAAATCATTTTTGTGTCAAACCTTACTCTCACGCCACAAGCGTTAAATTATAGCTGTAATAAATGTATTTTCACGCACAAAAAACTAAAAGATGAAAAAAATTGCAGACTTCTATATTCACAAGCACGTCACTCATTATTTCTTTTAATTTTTAAATGTTTCCACTCTACGTTCTTTATTCCCTAAACAAGAGTGACAAGAAGAGACAGGTACCTTTATAGATGACGCAAGACTATGCACACGTACTACAAACAATTATATTTGATAAAATCTTAGAAGAAATGATTTCAACTTTTGAAAAGACTTAAAAAAGAGAAATATTCAAAGTTATCATTCATTGATTATTTTATTATTAAGTCCACACACCTAAGTATCCTAATCAAGCACGCATTGGAAATCGACTCTATTAGATAATAATAAAAAATATATTTCATGAATGACGATACCATTGTAAAATAATTACATACTAGGATTTTGTTGTTTTCAGTTGAGGGCATAACGACAAATAGTGAATATTTAGCAGTATTTTAAGATGTTTCTTATTAAATGCTTTATGCATCAAATCTTCGGGCAAGTCATTCATGTATTCCGGCGTTGGGCACCTCCTCGTGCGACTACCATAGTAGTTATTAAAACTAGGAACGATAAAATTTGGTTTCATAGCAGCACGGGTTGGATAAGTATGCACTCGTTTATTTTTGTGTATATTATTGGCGTGTTGTTCTAAGAAAATAGTGGTTCTTACATTGTATTCTACTGGCAATACCTTACAAAGTTTAAACAACTTTTCATATTCTAGTTTACATGCTTTTTTACTTTAAAATCCACTAACAGCTTTATTAGATTCTAGTTTGTAGCGCATTTATTTTATTTAAATTAACAGGAAATGACATACCGTATGCTCTAGTCAAGTCTTTGACTATGTTGTGTAAAAGAGAGAATGGAATGTGTTTCGATAGGTTCTTTTCTGACGACCACGGAAATACAGATGGGATTTAAATTTTAGAACTGTGCGGCGAATGGTGTGATTAAGACTGGATGCAAATCTTGGGCAGTGTTCTAGAAGGTAATTCCATGTTTGTGTATACTACAATAATACTTATCGTCGCAAGAGTAGGTATCTATTGCTACAATGTTAAATTGCTATTCGCGACGATATGCATAGTTGGTGAGATATTAAGTACTGGAGATCTTTGACATAACTTGGAGAGATAAGGATGTCGTATATGGGGAACAATGGACTTAGATAATAATAGTAAAAGATTGATACAAATAACGTGTTTGCTAAATAAGGTGACTAAATAAAAAAATAACCAAATTGAAACTATAGTAATATTAAGACTCGCTTTCTTTGCGGCCATGAATCATCATCGACCATTACGGAGTGAGCCGTGCGTCATTTGTCGATAATTACCTGCATTCTACCAGAAAATCTTGCGCCGGCCTTCAGCGCATAATAATTGTTCCGAATACGCAAAATATTGTTTTTTATTTGTATAATTAATGTAGAAATTAGTTATAAGTTTTTTTTTTGGATTACAGGAAAATTATTTTCGGGTAATTAGATGATTGTATTTTTATGATATTCCGTTTTTTTTCATTTGCAATAGTTCGGATAACGTAATTAATAAAAAAATCATTTCATATCTTTTATAACAGAAATATCTGTAGTATTAATATCGACACTACACTGCTGGTGCTACACTCCGCGTACTCATAGCCTGTGAGTGTGTAAAAGAGATAAGTATGCGCTGTCGCAGTCCCACGTTTTAGTGCCTCAGAAGAAGCGAGTGTTTAATATTGCTTTGGCCATGTCGATGATAAAAGGACTCGACTCTATCCTTAAATTTTCGATATTTGTTCCCTGACAATCCAATGTACTTTTACCCGAATTCAACGGTGAGGCCCACTGCTTGAGCTTGGTGCAAGTGGCGATGTAGGCATACCTACAGTGAAACGTTGTGGCTATTCGTGTTCATAAGTTCGCTTAGCCCGGGCAATAATGTTGTAATTTTTATTTTAATTGAGTCCTAATTCAATATTTGCATGCTATCTTTATATGTCTGAAAAAGATGAACTTAATACTTAATGATTCGATCTAAACTGTAACCTTTTTCATAAGCAAATTTCTTTCTTTCTTTCTTTCTTACTATCTGACAGAATAATAGTTCTAAGATGTTGTTGTTCTAGCTCGAATTCAAAGGCAGTCTTTTCTATGGCGAACATTAATATTTAATCATTCATTATTTTACTCGTTATCATTATCTCTCTCCGGTCGTGTCAGATTGTTGTCTCATCGGGCTATGAGAGTGAAAGGAATAGAGAGTGCACCTGTGTTTGCGCACACACTTGTGCACTATAACATGTCCCGCGCAGTCGGTTAGTCGTTGTGACTGGCCACCGTAGTCGAAATCGGCTAGGGGGACTATATATTATACTCGTACCATATTGTTTTGAGCGGTTGGAGTTCATTCTACATTCATCTTGGTCTTGTGGTAGTGGAAAAAAACAACAAATGATGAAATGGGGGCGTATTGCGATCCAACTTATTCCGTTCAATTTCCAGGCAGTTTGATTCAGTTATATTATACGTATAATAATAATTCGAAGTTGCAAAACGAATTGCTAATTTGACTTGGATAATAATACAATAATACAGAGCTGCTTAATCTATCAAAGTTGCATCGCAATACGCACCCTGAAGCAAGCAATCTCTACCAGTCATTGGACAAGATAGAAAGGTAACTCTTGTTATCTAGAGGTAGTTAAATAAATGTCTGCGGTGACAGCCTCGTTCTCTGAGGCTCAGTGCGCAGCACGCCCTCAAGTATTCACGCGAAAAATTAACAACGGTAGTATTTAATAAAGCACTAATTGCGTTAGTTAGACCCAAATGTAAAATAATTCCTACGCATATTTGCTGCTATAATGATTCGCTTTACGCTTATTGTGTTGAAATTATTGCATTTAAATTAAAATTATAAACTCGCTTTATCTGGCATAGTGAACTTATAAACTATTATAATACTAACTTATTAACTTATTTCAAAGGATTAGGATTGCTACTACTATTTTCAAGCATTATTTTTATGTTTTCAAGCATGTCTTGGTACTTTTTTTTAATATAACCAAAAGAATTATTATGTGGTTAATAATTAGATAGATACGCATCACATGTAGGTAACTAATACGAGTATATCAGAACAAAGAGTAAAACCATGACTTCTAAAAATGTTGTGATTCTTAATTACTGGACTTAAGATAAGAGTTATTAAAAATTAAAATATTTATTAACAAGCAAGCACACATGAACTGTCGAAACGTCAAACGACACAATACCTACGTACAACATTTCAAATTAAACTACTTTCCATTCGATATTAAACTGAAATTAAGTAATTTATTTACGTCTGCACGAAAAATCCAAATGTGCCAACTAAAAATGAAAACAGATTTGAGGGTTTCCCTTTGGCGTAACAATTTTTGTGTTAATTTGGGCCTTTACTGAGGCGTTAATTTCATTGGTCCTCAGCGTTTGCGAGTATTTAGCGCCGTTCCGGGCAGATGCCGTGTGAGCTAAACCATTTACAGGACGAAGTAAATGGCACGCGGGGAGGGTCGCCACGCGGATCTTACCAAGAGTTTTTTGTATTATTTGGAATGGGATTAATACGTTCGCATTTGACCGTAAACGAACGCCAAGAGAGGTAGAGAGATAGGATGCCTGTGATGACTGCTAATTCTAATGCCCCAAAACTAACTAATGAATTATAACAATAGTACGATTCACGATTTCTAAAATACCAAGGCGGCGGCAAAATTATGCCTAAAAGTATTATTCATGTTCATGTATCAGACCAAATTATTATAGAATTATTAAATTATTACGTGATATTTTATTAAACTGAAGGAACTTTGACCAAATTATTTTGTGGGTTAAATTTATTGTAAGAAAAATGTTTGAGAAGTTTTTTTACTTCGGGTTTGAACCTTTGATAAGATATTATAATAAGAGGTGGGGAAAACAGAATAAAAAAAATCGAAAAACCATGGTTACCCTTCTGGGGAGGACAATGCGGAATAAATGAATGCAGGATCAGGCGTGATTAAATATGGTTTATTTGGTAACGAGGACGGCGGGCCGGACGATCATCGGCTATTCGTCCCCGGTTACTCTTTATTACTACCGTCCGTCTGTCAGTTTCTCTTCATATGGATTGAAGTTTATGTACCGAGGTGACCAACGGGAACCTATTACTTTCTATTTATTTGTCCTTCTATGCAGCGACATTATGGTTAAATTCGTTCCTTGTTTCTCTAAGCAGGTACCTGACTGTCGATCTATTCATCTATTCTATGAGTATATTGATAGGATTATATAGGAAGTAAGCCTTTGTTTTCTGTCTGTTTGTATGTTAATTGGTAGCGGGTTGTCGTCAAGAATATTATTAGTTTCTGTAGTTTTCCGCTATTTGTACTTTATTTTTAGTGCAATAAAGAATAAAATAAATAAATCAATCAATGGGGGCACAACGAAACTAAATCCAACTTAAGACTAAATTAAATTAATAGTAACAACAATTAACTCAGCTCTAAATTTAAGCACCTACGTTCCCCTACGTAGACAGTGAGACGTACTTAATTAAATTCTGTACAGCAGATTAAGATTCCTCATTCTTAATGAAACTATTATAAAGATAGACCGAGTTTATTTTAACTAAAGAAAACTTTGTAAACAAGCTTCGTTTACCTAAGTTTTGAACTTTATGCAATTTTTTGTGTAAGTTCCATTCTAGCTTTTTTATTATTTACTGTAAATACTGATACAATGCGCAAAGAAGGTGACTGTATGATATTATTTTTTTATTATTTAATATATGTTAAGGATTGTTTACTGTAAGACGAACGCAACTAGTTACTTGCGCTGAAATCGGTCTTTCCTACAACAATCAAGTCCTCGATTACCTGCAAGAACTATCGCCTAAGTAATAAATAATTTATTGTACGCCCTGTACAAACTGGCAATCACTAAGAGGTGAAAAAATACCGTATATTTTGATACAAAGGTACATTCGAATTTTCACCTTTCAATTAGCCTCCTGACCAGCCAGCTTACCTTGTAAGGTAATTGGTAAGCTTAACTTGTAAGTTATGACTCCCGTCGGCAGGCGACACTCTTTCAATAACAAAGGTTTTTAGTCAAAAGGCAATGTCAACGAATCTCGCTTCTTACTCTTGCCATTTTCAACCTTTCCGCTTGGAGTTAGGAGCTATAGGAGCACTTGACGGAGGTCATTAGTTCCCAGGAAGCGACAGTGGCGGCAATATATCATACTGATATATGACGTAATGAGAACAGAGGCCGTACCACGGTCCTAATTCCATGCACGGAACAGTAGTGCCCGTTTTGACAATTTAGACAAAAGAGAGTCCGACAAGTAATGATTACTGTTTAACACTAATTGAATTTCAGCTGCTGCTGACCTGACCTTTCGTCACCAAAATTATGCAACTAAAGATACACGTTATAAAATGCATAGGTACTTGGAAGTGTATTTATGAGCAGACGAATAATGAAAAAAGACAAACCTATTGTAAATAGGCAATTAAAATGTAGCTGATCTTAAAAACAAGATACCTACAGGTGCAACTAAGACGACATAAACTTTAACCATATCCATGACACTATAGTCTTAAAAGAAATACAAAAGGTTTACCGTAAATATGTCCCAAAAGGCAAGATAATGTGATAATGTGACAAAATGGAAGTAGTGCTAGAATTCACTATTCATTAACCGAAAACTATAAGCCTGTGCCAACGACCCTTTAAAATGTTATGGTGGTAACATTAACAGTGTCATTTCCGTCATATAATAACGACGAAGCAGTTATCGTTTACAACGAATAACTTTCGGTTAAATGCTTCTAAATCCGATAACTAGTAAGTTTACATAAGTGCAACGTTATATCCCTCTTAAAATAATCAGCATTGTAAAGTTTAGTTTAAAGATGACATCCGCGCAAAGTAGCTCATAGGTTAACGCCCTTGTGCCCTAAAATGTTGACCAAAATTAGTTCCATTAGACGAGCAAGCATCTGTTTTAGAAGCATTACATTTTTGGTAAAATACTATTTGGACTTTGGGCATGATGTAATAGTTTACTGTGAAGCGATACTTCACGCCTGGACAGTTTTATGAATGAATGAATGATAATTTATTTGCTTAAAACATGGTAAGTACATATATCAGGTCTTATCATTAGTAAAAGTGAACAATCATGTTTCATCGATATAACGATAAGCAAACATTTCGTCGTCATGCAATATTAACTAATAAGGAACAGTACAATAATAAAAATATATATGTCCAGCATTGATTTTTGATTGGAAAGAGTTTTAAATTTAAATATTCAATAAAATTAAAATATAACGTAAATGTCACAAAATTATGCATGTCACGTTGAAAAAAATAAAATAAAAATAGAAATAAATTTAGAATCTCTAAAAAACGCAAGTCCGTTCCTGCATGGAGTATTGTTGCCAACTCTGGGATGGATCAGCTAAGTACTAACTAGCCGCACTAGATTCGGTAGAGAGCAGAGCTAGAAGGCTAATCGGTGGCTATAATATAAGCGCTAATCTCCATAGCTTGGCCCATAGCCACCAAATTGCCTGTCTGGCGGTTTTTACTGGCTAGGTATATTTTGGAGAGAGTGCACAGGAATTCAATGAGCTCATTCCACCAGCTCCTTTCTATTCCACTGATCCTGACTTTAATAGTGCGCACAGCAACAATGTGGATGTGGTGTGTCTTTACCCGCATTAGTGTTTCCAATGGAGTATAACCCTAAAATTTTAAAGCCAGAGTGAACAGGCTTTTTCTGGATGAGGTCGTTTCATCGTCGTCTCTTCCTATGCCAGGTCTGGTCAGGTCTGGAGACAAGAACGAACCCATTAAAAAAAGTTTACCAGCGAAAAATAGAAGATAACCTGAAATAACTCAGAATCTGTAGTAGGGCCCTTGAAACTCAATGAGAAAAGCGGTGGAAAAATAACAGACCGAGCAATTTGTCTTTAGGACAATCTCGAACCCGCAATACCTGTCTTGTCCGCCATGTTCATGTTACCTTATATCCGCCATGTCGATGTAAGGCTAACATTCCCTGCCATATTTCACTTTTCGAGAGCACTGATTAATAAGCAGAAAACACAACTGCTCTTAGTGGCATATTGCCTATGTAATTGTAGTAAATCATTTTGTTGTGGACACAGGAGACATATGATTGGGTCACGTACAAGGAAACGGACGGATTGGCTCGCGAATGAAAAATCCTTTGGATTTCTCATGCTTAGACGCGGTAACGCTCGGAATCTACACTTAAGGAAATAAATCGTGCGTATTTTTTATATTAAATATTTTAATTATTACTTATAAATGTTTATAATAGTAAGTTTGTATAGTGCCAAAACACTAAAAACAAAAACACAAAAAATACAACCACAGCTAATTTAATTTTAAAATTGTTTAGTATCATGAAACCATATCATATAAGAAAATACTTACGATAAGTTATGCTAAATTTCTAGGGCCATATTTAGTCAGAAAATCTCCAGCGCCACATCCTCGAAGTAATCTTAGTTAAATAGTTTAGAATAAATCTCCAGGGCTTTGCGAATAGCTGAAAGTTTAGGCGATGTTTATTAGAACATAATTAATGGAAGCCGCTAAATAGGGTTTCAGTATAGTCTAGCTTATGTTTGTTAATGATAAGCTTGAGACGCAATTGCAGGTTCAATTTGATAGAGTAATGTGCAGCAGGAACAGAAATAACTGTAGCAATCAGATGAACAATAAAATGTGTATTCAGACAAATATTGCTGTCATGACTGAACACACTTAATTGCAATTTATTTTGAGGTTTCTATAACAACGAATTAAATTAATTTGCTGTATGAATTTTAGTAAAATTTCCAAAACGGAATCTTTTATACATAATAAACAATTTGCATTGTTGTATGTTTTCTTTATTGCAATTACCTTACAGCCTATACACCTTTAAATAGGTACTTATATATGCTTTAGAATTCGAAACTGAGTTATCTACTAAGTGAAATGTTTGATTTTGATTGTTTAAATGATATATAATCACAAAAACATGATTAATTATTTTAACAACCTATCTAATTTTATCTAATCTCTACAACAATCAACAGTTAGTCGGTAAAAAATACATAGATTGTGCCTACACATAAATTAAAAAAACCTGATTAACGAGATCGCAATCCATGTTGGTACATGCCAAATATTTTACAAGCTTGAGTAGCAAATTTTTAATTTTAAAAGGTACCTAACGAATTTATATGCCCAGTATTAATGGAGGAAAAATTCCATAACACGGCCGCCGCACGAAAATGTCCATTGACCCAAAACCCGCTACATTTTTAACATAATAATCCGCTGGTCTGTCTGTCCAATGAAATCCAGACGTATTAAAATCTCGACAAGTGGACATGATACTCCTTGTTGCGGGTTCAATAAAGGGTGTTTCATGATGGTTTGTCATAAGTTAAATTAATAATATTTAATGTTAAACCAGTAAATCTTTTTGGACAAAACAATGATCGACATTAAAATCGTAAAATGCCTAAAAATATTCTTAGGGTCCGTTTCACCATCAACAAATAAGCACTAACCAACGAATAATTCAAATATAGAACGCCGTTTCGTATGAAGTAATGGACAGATAATTTTACTAGTTACTTATGAGGATATTGTGAGGACGTTAGGGAAGCAAACAAAACTACAGTAAAACTGGCTTTCTTTATTAATTAAAAACTTTTATTTATTTCCTAATAGAATAAGACTTAGAGTTTCGAAATGTGTAACTGCAAGGAACCCCAAAATCCAACACACGGATTATATTCTTTGTACGTGTATTAATCTCGGATGGGCACTTCAATAAAGTTTATTTAAAGAGGTATTAAGTGGGACTTAATTAACTGTCAACATCGCCGACCCAAATACTTCGGGCGGGGTAATGTTTTACTAGGACGATGCTATAGGGAGTTTATGGAAGATAATTTCTGGGAACTGAGCCGAAATAACACTTTCAACTTTAATTGATATGGAATCAATCGCCGCGCAATGAGTGCTAAGTGAAATTGTCGGAACAGATCATCAGTTTCAAACAGCAAATCAGTATGCGTAATAAGTATAACACATATTGTCACTTGTCACGGCAATAAAGTTAATTTTGAAACGCTAACAGTGAAATACGGCTATAAAGATATTACAAATAATTTTATTATTTATTCAAACTTTATTGCACAACCATATTTGTACAAAAGGTTCACTTAATGCCATATTGCATTCTCACTACTTCGCAGTGGATGTAGATAAAGCGTAACAATTCGCTGAAAATTATATGTACACAAAGATTTCATATCGATTGTGATTACTACCAACAAATTGAGTTTAAGCCCTTGAATAGTTTGTTTACTTCACTAATACCTATATGTATAAAACCATTTATACGTGTCATCAAAATCGAGTTATCGTGAATTGAATACCATCATTCGTAGGTCCTTAGTTTATGCCATCGATCAAAGATGTCCATTATTTTTATTGGATCTGTCTTCGAGACAGTTTTTCTTTTCGAGACGGTGACAGCGTTTCTGCAGTATTGAACATAATAAGATGTCTGTCTGGCTCTGTTTAAGTGAGTAAAATAAATGATACCTTTTTTTCAGACAAACACAATCTTTTTTACGAATTAACAAAACGCAAACGATTTTTTTAAACATGTAACCTGGTAGTTACGTGTGTCTGTGTGTGTCATTAAGCTTAGTCATTAAGCTTAATAATTCGACTATTAAGCTTAATAATATGCTTTCATACTCTTGCGTAGTAGAAATAGGCATAAAAAACACTATGTGATACGACTTTTTATTTGATAGAACATTTTAAAGTTTTTACTTTAAAAAAAAATATTTTCCCGAGAAGTTTCATGTTCAAGATTTCGTGATTGATGAGTGATTGCCTTTATTACCTTGATATTAATAATTGAATAATGAGTAGCTATACACATGTGGCTGCAGGAGCTCTATTTCTGAATCACTCGTGTCAATATAACGACTAATTTGCGTTAAAAAAATCTGTTAAAAATTAAAAATCACGTGAAATATTGACACGAGTACTTACAAAATCAAGAAATCTTTTTTTTAAATCTGTTCTGAAAAAGAGTGTGTTCTGTGATGTTAAAGAGTGATTTAAAAGATTACTTACAGACTAGAACAAATTTTACAAAATACATACCGAATGAAAATCAAAAGTTTAAGAGTTTTAACATCACATCACAAAGCTGCAGATCTATATTGTTAAATACCTACTAATATTAATATTAACTGAAAAAAAATGTTTGGCTAGTTCAATAGGAGCGGAGTATCAGTGAAAAGATGTTACTAAGCCGGCTGACGACGACGCATTCTAGTATTTATTTACAAGCTAAGAGGTCAGCGGCAGTCTTCGACAGGTCAAATTAAAAGCTAACACCGCAGCTTGCGCTCATAACGTCTTGACGACGCAAAGAAAATGTATAATGACACTACTGTAACTGATCTTTTTGTTACATTTTGGATTATGTTTATATTTATGGTATGGATAATGAAAATAAACGTTATTCCTACAGCGGTGTCATTTAATGCAGGGTTACGCCTATACGAATAAATGCTCATACACCTACAATAGTAGACTTGAACTAAAATTAAAATGGCAAGGGAAATAGTGCTTTTAGAAGACGTATTTTAAGGGAAAATGTAGAGCGTTAAAACATTTACCAGTATTGTTCCTTTATTTAACTGAGAAAAATCTACTGTGTTAAATAGCGAGGTACTTGTGCCAAATAAAAATGGCTCCTAATTCTTATCGATTCTTGTCTTTAAAAAACTTGTCTATTTGGTTCCACGGTATGAAAGTTATTTGATAACAATTAATACTTTAAAAATATAAGGTATGAAAAATTCGTTTTTTTTCTGAATATATTAAAACTTGATACCTAAACAACCATAGAGCCAATAAATTATTAAATCATAGGAACTACAACAAACAACCACTACTACAAGTCTTATTATATTGGACTGTGTTCGATATGTTCGTTGGTTTTTTAAACTGCTCTACTACTTGTGATTACCAAAAAGTGCTTTTAAAACAATTTATTCAAATATTTTGTATTCTACTGTCTTAATGAGAAAAAATAAGCATTACACTTTTGCACACCAAGTACCAAACAGCCTTTATATTAAATGAATCCTACAATCGCAGTTTGTACGGTAAATCCAAAGGTATAAAAATATATCCCGTGGTTTCCATACTTGACACAAACACAAGTCAAGTTATTTAGATCCGTTACACCTGACAGCATCAGTTTTTAATATTTGACCGCAAACAAGGACATATTGACGTAGGGCCTGCCCAACTTTCGCACATATTACGCGGAGCCATCCGCGGCAGTCGCGTGAAGCTATCGGGGGCCGAAGCCTCCAAATATTTGCGGAGGATGTACAAGAAAACATTATTCTTTCATCTAGTGCTGTTTGTCACCGGCGGCTGAGCAAACAACCAATTTGTCAACGCTGTCGGTTATGGAAAAATATCGCCCGTAAAAAGCGTATCGGATGTATTTGATTTGAGTTCGAGAAGTTCCGTAGTTAATTGCAGAAAAAGTGTTTTACTCGTATCTTGTCGATGAGGATACGTAGCTGTTAATAAGTGTCTATGAAATCAGGGCTATGACGAAAAAATTAAAACATTAAATGTGATTGATGACGTTACATGTTTGATCGTTTGGTGGGAGAACGTTCAAATAGTTACTTGAAAGCGATATAATAATAATTATTATTTAAAGTAATTTTATTAAAATAGCCACATTTATACCTAGACAAATCTAAACAAAGTATCAGTGCTAAGCTGTAAGTAAAATGCAGGGTCACAAAACTGCAGAATGCAACATCAGGCTTCAATAAACTCATAAGAATACCAGGGCTAACAGAACGTACGTTACGGACTTGTTCATATCGTTGCACACAAAATGCACGATTCTTGTCTGAACAAAGACGATAAAATAGGTAAATACATAAGGATAACTATGTAACATTCAAAAGTAAATATCAGAATCAATTCGAAAAAAAAAATCGAAAGAAAGTCTTCAGTTTGCTGAATCCTGAAGCCGACGGAGCGCAAAGATCCTAATGAAACCCGAACCTTCGGAATAATAAATAACTGCCTATGGCAGATGTCTCTTGCAACTTATTGTACTTTAATGTTGAGTGTGTTTGGCATCAGCAGCGTAAGATAACAATTACCAAATAGCTTTGTCAAGTCAATCAATTTTTGATGGGACAGATACTTGAAGTATCTATGAAATTAAAAACTAAATACCTACACAGTGCTGCAGTGCATCATGTGCATCGGGCTAGGAACGTGATGTATTTTTTAGTTATGCGTTTCGAGGTGAAGGTTTATTTGTAGGTAAAATAAAACAACATTGAAAAACATACTCATTATTCATTTTGACTAGATACGGAGAACAGTATA
The DNA here is from genome assembly GCA_963584085.1 of Pyrausta aurata. Classification (NCBI taxonomy): domain Eukaryota; kingdom Metazoa; phylum Arthropoda; class Insecta; order Lepidoptera; family Crambidae; genus Pyrausta; species Pyrausta aurata. The sequence continues at coordinate 213,511 of OY757255.1, read as the reverse complement.
TAAATTGCTGAAAACACAATAAAATTGATTGATTACTTTTGGTATCTTGGTCGAATTGTATTCTTTCAATTTCGCACATCAATTGTTTTTCTCAGTGTTATCTTCATTCAAAGAAAATGTTTCTTTTCAATTACGTGTGTCTTAAACCTGCAAAATATAAGGAATCCTTATCAATTCAGGCACTACATTAAAAATCAGTAAATTGTATTTAAAAATCCATGAGCATAAAAAACTACTAAACTTACACATCATAATGCAAAATATAAGAAGATATTAATGAACATTTATAATAAACTTACCAATTATTAATAACGGCGTTGTGAAAATTTCAGCACCAATACATAACTCAATCTGAAATTGTATTAAACGTGTTTGTGTTGACTATAAGTACTTACCTACTTCATATTTGAGGCTCAAAAGTAGGTAATAAAATAATATTGAACTCGCATAAAATCTTCGCGTGTCTGTTATAACCTTTTCATTTATTTTTGCATTTTGTACCCATGGTTGTATGACAGGTGTTTAGTCTTTGCAAATGCCTCAGATTGTTTAATGAAGTGTTTATAAGATAAGTAAAAGAAATACACATAGAACTACCTAATAGAAACCAGAAACATACTTTACATGAGAAACACATTCTAATATTGACTATTAATTATATAAAAAATAGAGGGCATGGGAAATTTATTGTGATATACATTTTTTTTTTATGTTAACACCGATACATTGATGCTTTTTCATGACTCCTTTTGCCCATGCATTTGTAAAACAAATTGCGTAACGTCGAATTAACATCAAAAGTAAGATTTTTGACTGAAAACTTCCGTAGTACGCGGAAACGGCCGCCCGCGCGTGTACGTTTCAAAGCTTATGCATTTAGTAACTAATATCGAGTTTATTTTACTTCTACCTTGAAGATCAGCTTTTTATCTACATCCGGTGTAGCGTGCATTAGCTTCAGTTTCGTATATTACGACAGTCGGATGTCAATAGTGAAAAGTAATTTCCAAAAAGGGAATGTTCTCACTGAGAAAATATTGGTACACCTCAGTGATACAAATATTTTGCATACTGAATATTTTAATATGATGTAATTATTATAAATTGCACTTGTAAAAGACCTGGTAACTGCTACAGTTCCTTTGTACAATTAGTGCAATTTGTGATTAATTTTCATACCTACATAAAAGCGCAATAAAAATGACAAGATGTAAATGTTTAACGTCATGCCGTATATTTAGCCGTAGTAAGCGTTAATCGTTGGGTAAACACCACTACCTATAAGGCAAAATATTTTTCTAAAAAAGATTTTTGCTCGCTTTTCTATTGTAAGTGGTTAATAATCCGTCTTTAGAATTAAACTAGAAGTAGCGTGGGTATTTCGGGGTCTGCGGCTGTGCCAGTCGGAATTAGCGCCTCTCTCGTGCGGTTCCTTACATTCGCTGAGCTTAGCTTTGTTTACGGCGACAGCAAATTACATTTAAAACATAGCTGCAGCCTAATATTTTGCATTTAAACTTATTTTTAGAAATGAAAGCCTAAATGCAAGCTTTTGTCTTTGTGTAAATAAATAAAAACTTTAAGCTTATGTATAGAAAAAGAGAAAGGTATTTTCGAGTTAATAGAGTTTAGGTTTACTGGGCACAACCAATTTAAGTCGTTTACCATCGACACGCTAAGAATAAGTTTAAAGGGGTTCAACGACGATGCAGTTTTGCATTATGACCAGTTTCGGGTAGTTAACTGGTAAATCATTGCTATCAAAAACCGGAGCTAACATTTACCAGAACCGTAAAGAGGTCCCTTTCACTCAAGCCTCAACAAAAGCCGCAATACTTACTTGTATCTCCTCCTACTGACTGTGGTTAAAATATTTATGGTGAGTCAAATCTCACTGGAGTTAAACTTACCTTACCGTATAAAATTTCATGTGATCTGCCGATCGTCAGTCCACCACAATTTCTATTGCAAAAACCTGTGTTTGTGTAGCGACCATTTACATTCATTTATATCTGGCTGTGTATTAGAGCGCGACAAAAGCATATATTTTCCGCAGTGCCGCATGAGTTTCGCATGCTCCAGCAAAGCATAGGTAGACTAACGAACGCTCGCATTAGCACGTTCCTAAGAAATAGGTATAAATAAACCATAGAATTATTATCCCTTTCGGAATTTATATTCTATCCTACTGACATCTCGCTTTTGTCGTTATCGACAAAAGCGAGATGTCAGTAGGATAAAGCTGTGCGATAAAAAGAGATGCGAGATATAATGCAGCAGAACCATTTTTGACAGCTGTCAAACAGTTAGGAGCCCCAAAGAGCCTCGCTGAAAATTTCTTTCATGTGATTTTTTTATAATAACAAAAAAAATTGTGAAAATTTAAGAGAAATTGTGCTTCTGAAACATGGGGACTTGATCGGTGATTGATTATTGTTCATTACAGCAAAATAACCCGTACAACTTCTCATTTAAGAGGTAAATTAGTCCAAATCGAAGCCTCTCAATTTACGATTTATATTTGCCAGTCCGGTTTAAATTTAAAGTACGAAGTTTGCTTATTCTTTTCTATAAACGTTAACGTTATCTAAAAAATAAAGACAAAATAACATTTAATGCATGTTTACGAATATTTTGTGCAAATAAATATTTTTTCGTTTTACACTAAGGCTGCATGTTCGATATTTTGTGTCGACTGTTTATCATGCAGTAAACTAATATACATATATAACCTGCGAAGATAAGTATAAATCACCTGGACGAAAGGTTATCTCATTTTAAGTTACTAATGTAACTTACTAAATTGGTTATTGTCATCCACGCATGTGGAAGTTAACGAACCCCCACAGTTGTTATTGTTGTCTTTTTTATATTAAACTAGCGGTCCCAGCGAACTTTGTTTCGCCCCGGCCCCGTCCCGCCCCAGCCCCGGCCCCGTCTAACGGGATAAAAAGTATCCTATGTCCTTTTCCTGGCTCTAAACTACCTCCCTGCCAATTTTCAGCTAAATCGGTTCAGCCGTTCTTGAGTTATAAGTGGTGTAACTAACACGACTTTCTTTTATATATATAAGATTTATACCTACTGTACGTTTTCGTGTGTATTCTTTTAAATTCATTCATTACTTTAAAAAAAATAAATATAATATACAAAATGCATCGTGCATACCTTCATCTTGAATATCCATCACTTCCGAAGCACAATAAATAAATAAACAAATAGTGACTAAAACCTGGTTGCGTGGTCGATAGTTAACAGTGACGCCTATTCTATATTAATTTGATAGCGCCTTCGTAAGAATTCGTGTTGTTTACTCGCGCAATGATCGCGTAATCGGCTTGTGTGTTAGGCGGAAAGTTCAAAGTGACAACAAGCAAGCAAATTAGTCAGATTTTACAATTGTAAAAAGTTGATAAGTACGTACACGTTTAAATAAGATCGAATAATCTCCCTCACTTCCCTTCATCAATGTACTCGTTCTGTCAATGGCTGTCATTCCGTCTTGAGCGTGCATTCACGCACAATATCGCCATGAAATATTCGCCATGAATGTGTTTCGAGCGATCTGTCATGTCGGCCTTTGTGATGCCGAATTATATGTTAGGGCTGTGCGGTAATGCTCAATTTGGTGTTTTATTAAGTGCTCTGACATACGAGCGGCACTTCACGGACGGCTTCCTGTGGCCGACAGAACTTCAACGACAAAGGAGGTAAGTCGACGGCGGCTGCCGTCTGTGTGTAAGAGCGCTTACCAGTGAAGCTGACTTCTGAAGGAACGAAAATATTTGACGTTGTTCATTAACTTTTAATTTAATTTAATTACAATACAATTCTAAAGTTAAGATACAGCGCTTATGATATAAATCTCCTAATTTTAACATTTTAAAAAAATCTAAAAAAATTAAACTAACTAACTAAGTTCATTAACTAAGTGAAAAGGTTCATTATTATTGTTAAGCAAAATATAACGCACCAATTTTTTTTACAGAACTAACAATTATACAGGTGCTGTTTTTAAAGGATATCGGATTACAATATACTTTTTGACAACTTAAGTACCACCTATGATGACGAATAAATGAATTTGAATTACTGTTTTTTTTTATATTTAATAAGCTGAACTAGGGTTTGTAGGGTTACTCTAAGTCTGGGTACAAATAACCTTTGCACTTCGACAGCCCTATGAATATCTGAAGGTTCAGCCGATCAATCAGGCGCGCATTAGCGCGGGCTGTTTCATCGACGCGGCCGCGGGTCACGCAGAATAGGGGTAATTTTTAATATCCATATTAGACCTTAATATTGATGGCTCACCATTTTGCCAAGGGTTAGGATATTAAAGAAAAAACCTTAGATACCTAAATAGAACCTATCAAATAATAAACGAAACAACATTTCTTTCTTTTACTAGTCAAAGTGAAACCCACTGAGTAACAGATCTTTTATTGATTTATTTTATTAGTATAAAACCAGACCTTATGGGATCGTACAACAAAACAAATGGCAGTAAAAACTAGAGTAACACTGTGTGTTACATAATATGCATCAGAAAATTATGTAAGTCAAAACATAATCACACACAAATACTAGCTCAAAGCAAAGTACAATTTATTTTTCAAACACTTGGGTTTTCGAGTCGTAAATAATAAAAGCTTACTTGTAAAATTTTATGCAGCCAACCGCTTGGAAAATATGCGAAAAAAAATATGATCCTTCCTGGCAGTCAGATAAAAAGTGAGAAAATGGGAAAACCAGACACTATAATAGTATAAGTACAAATCAATAATATTTATAGATTTTATGGATAAGATATTTGATTTCTTTCGAGGCGTTTTCCTCAAATTCTCAATATCAAAAGGCACCTCTTCGCAGTTATAATCGAGAAACTTTCCGATAAATAAGTAGTCAATGGTCCTCTATCTGTTTGTGTCGACCCTCCGGAGAGTTCGATCGGCTCCAACTACCCGATATTAAAAACTTGGGGACGCCGCGTCCTTTATAACACAAGTTTTGCCCCAATACTTATCCCTAGAATGGCCCTTTAAACCGCCATTTATTACATCGGTATAATAAAAGAAATACCAAAGTTGAGAATGAACTTGTAAAATATGCGAAATATATCTTCGGGTATCAAGAGCAGTCGGATATCACACGCATTACTTGGAAATTATTTTGAAAGTTTAAAATCAGAATAATGAAAATCAGAAAAAGATATCAAATTATTCACGAAAAATTTTCACTGCAAATTATGCAAGTAGGTACTAAACGTATACCTAGCTATTTTATTTTCGCTTGTGAAAACCATCCTATTGTTTAAAACAACAATCCTGGACCCTTAGTTATTATTACTCTGTAAAGTACTTACAATAAAATTGAGGTCCCCTTTTTATAAGAATACTCGAGTCCATTTTCTGAAACATAATAAACTTTCGACCTAAAAGCCTAAGAAAACTGCTTCAACTGCTAACTGTGTCATTCATTACCTATATTTAAAAAAGTTTATCTTTTTTGGCTACATTTTAATCTTTATTTTCACAGCTTTTAAAATATAAGAATTTAGTAGTTGATCTAACTACAAGTACATAAGAACTACAAATAGGCTTTCTAGTATTTTAATCTGAAAAAGCTAAATTATGATTTCACAAAATATTTATTATTATTATTATCTAAATATCGACGTTTTGTGGCTTAAGACGATTAAGGTTTCCCATTCCCATCAGTTTTTCTTGACGAAACTTGACCCACGGCCTAACGGCGCCAGAGCCGGACTCTACAAGTACTCGTTAGTGATCGTTAAAACTTGCTCCCGTCACTAACTTAAATTGAGCCGACACCCCCTAAAAGGGTTGCCTTCGCGTTTTGTTATTTTAATTTCCACTGGAGTTTGATTTATCGAGGTCACAACAATTTGCAATGAATGAATGAATTGAGGATAAAAATTTCATATTAGGGAAAACTCGATATCGATAAAGACGAGGCTTAAAAAAATAATAAGAATATTTTGTTAACAAATATGGACCAGCAAATCTATAAATAGACAAATATTTAATTTAGAATTAATTGTATTAAACTTATCTATATTATGAATATACTAACATGGTTTACCTATATGTCCTTAATGTATTAATTACTAATTATGGATCTGCAAATAAAGCATTTTTTATGTATTTAATTCATTTATGGAGCATAAATAGCAGCTAGTTGTATCGATACTAACGCGCGTTATAAAGCCGACTATCTTTTTATGGATGACATAAACATATTGTGTTAATATTACTGTAAGGATAACAAATTGCGGTGTTAAAAAAATTGTCAGACAGACACACAGAGAACCTGCGGCCCCATAGGCTAAAACACAAAAAATAATAAAAAGTGACGCTGTTTTTTTTTATTTAGAGTTTTACTTTTGGTTTGGACGCCACCGACACACACACGCACTGCTTGACTTGCATTTGTGTGATAACTTATGTATCAGTTCTTACGTTTTGTCTTCTTATTGTTTATGTATTTTGTAAAAAAAAAACACTATATTATATTTTGTTGTAAACTCGTGCGTGCGTTTACGTTTTGCGTTTTTGTGTATTTGTATGTATGTGGTATGTGTGTGTTTGTGAACGCTTCTTACTTACTTTCCATGTTTTTCAGCTACCGAATAAAAGTATTTATATAGTCATTTTTCCACGACTAGTACTCGTACATACTTTAATATTCACTCGCTTATTTGTACGGCTGCGAGTAACGACGTTCGCTGGCTCATCGCTCTTTTGAATGCTTAATGCGAGCGGATAATTTAATTTGGCTCTCTGAATAATACAAGCTAATGTCGAGATTGTGCCGAACTGCCGCGGCTTAAGCTTTAATGCGGATGTAGGTACAGGAAACCTCGCCGCACATCAACCTATTACAGATGTCAAAAAGTTACCTATTCAAAATTTATCTTTATTGGGTTGGCAATAATATCAAAATGGATACGTTAATCTGCTTGACCGCCACGGGGTGTCTCAATATTGAAAGAAAGAAAGAAAGAAACATATATTTGACACACAACAATAGATACATAATAAAAATTATAATATAAAAAACATGATTGTGTATCAAAAAGGCTCCCGCTCAGCACTATTGCCGATAGCTTATAATAGAAATTAAGGTTATATATGCTTGGACTTGGCTGCTTAAATTAATTTAACCTGTGGAAATAATTGAAAAATAATGCTCTGGTTATCAACTAATAACTGCTGTCTGTTTCACTCTGCCCTAATAAGTTTTCTGAACTGACGTTCTAAATTATAATTATTCATTGGTAAGTTCTTATTCGTCGATGGTGAAAAAGGCCGTTAATAAATATTTGATATTATTATAAAGAAAACAATTTATCGAAAAAAGAAACAGGAAAAGTATTAGCTGCTATTTATTTTTATTTGCCTTCTTTCAAAAAAGTATTTAACTAACCAACACGCTAATGTCAATTTGAAAGAACCATCACCGAACCTATTAACTGTTTTATAAATACAGCGTCAATGTTCCTATTAAAGGGGGTGTTTGCTATTGAAGTGTTTCTGCGCGCCCCGTGCTGAGTCAGACCCAGCACTGGAAGCTCACAATGAAGCGACACCGGCTCTACAAGTCAGATTACGTGCGATCATAGCGACTTGCAAACTTTTATTATAGCTGAAATAAACAAGTATTTTAGACTTTGTTACAAATAATTTACTATTGTATTTCATAAAAAGGTTGTTAGTTATTTTATCCTTACCTGAACTGCAAAAAATGCTTATTTACGTAGAAATTGGCCATATAAAAGTTTAAATAAGAAATATACGGCGTGTGGCCTGTAGCAGGAGCAAAAAATTTAATCAATGATTTTACAGAGTATTCGTAGTTACCTTGACCTGGTCATAGTGCTCCAAAATGCTTTAACTAAAAGATATAGTCATCCAAAATTACAATGTCTAGTCAATGTATGTCTGTCAATGTCTAGTCAAAATCGCTAACTCGTTGTAGTAAATGACAATGTCAAGTTCTATGACTTGACTCATTTGTTTGCAATACATTGCTGGTTCGATTTATTATGTTAGACAATAACAATAAAATTATTTTTCAATTTAAAAAAATTAAAACCACTTAAAGGGCCTACATTTTAATTTTTTGCTCACATCCTGCATATTAATAATTTACCGGAAACGCGAGCTGCAGGCAGCTGTATCTACAAGTAATCTAATCAATGTTTATCAGTAGGTACTAGTCAATAGCCCCGCGGATGTGACCCCGTTTCGTTCACTCACTTTTCACTGTTTTCTTTTGAAAACCGGCTGCTATTCACTTCAGCGCCTTAATAAATATTCATTATCATTACCTACGTTGATGGATCACTGGCTAATTTAGTTTAACGTACCAACTAGGTGAGATATATCAATTAATATGTCGAAAACAGCTACAGTTGTCCAAGTTTGTCTATAAAAGTGGCTAAGGCGTATTAAAAGTAATATGTAAGATTTACATATTTAGTACTAAGTAGATTGAAAGGGCAAGCATGACTTTCCATACAAAGGAAAAATACGAGGTACAACAATAACATGTTTAAGGTACAAGTATAAGGAGTTTTTTTTCTTTGTTTTTTTACCGTCTACAGTGTATCTTACACAATTTTCGTATAAATAATCGTAATTTCTTAATAACTCAATTTGCTGAATCAACATTAGCCTCCTTGAGCCCCGTTCATGATACTCATCAGAGACTAGATAAGCCCGCAGCAAGAGGAGCCGAAGACAAATGTGTCTTCCATCAAACTCCACTTACCTCCCTTTTTGTCGGAACTGAAATTTATGTAGATTGCCTTGTAAATAGCGCGATGGAGTCGAACAGGCAAACTTAATTTCTGGATGAAGATTATTTTAAGAGGTAATATAAAACGCTAAGTACGCTCTTTTTGCCGTGTCCCAACGAATTTCTATTGCTTCATTTGAATTCTCGCGTTTTTATTTTACTTCGTTATGTTGCTTTATATCTTTCTATACGACTCAAGGTCTAGGGATATTTTTTTCTTTCAAATGTTTGAATAACGTAAGGTAGAAAGGAAAAAAGGTGCTTTAGAGATAAATTGGTTCTTTTACGGTAAATAAACAAAAGTTTTCATAACGCTCATTAATTTGAATTATTGCTTGAACGAAAAAAGGTGTTATTTATTGAATCTTGTTTAAAAGTTTTGGTATTATAGGTAGCTTATCATATTGAAATTTTCGTATTTAGAGCCACATAAAAAGACGCAAACAAATATTTTTTATCACAATTACTATTATATCTTTTACGACAGAATCAGAATCAGAATCATTTATTTGCCTTTAAGTAATACACGGTACACAGGTTTATAAATACATTTTATGTTCAGCCCAATTAGCCATTAACAAATAGCATGCAAATATTCAAACAAATACTAGTATTACAGAATTGATTAAGCTACTCACTGATTTAATTTCAATTAAAAGTTTGGAAGAGACAAACTTTACACCGCATAAGAATATTTAAAGAAAATGAACGGTTATAAACTCCATTCATCTTTTCTAGTCCAACATGGTTAATATTGTTTTTGCAACTTTATAAATAATATCAGCAAATAAAATAATTAAGTGTTTAATAAAGATCTTTGTGTTGAACGATGAATTAGCTACGTATGTTGCAAGTTTTGTGTTTATCTTGTTTTAAAAGGAATATTTTCGCTAAAAAGGAATGTCAAGATGGTTTACAAGCTTTGACTAGTAAAGAAAAACGGACTTTAAACTTGTAATGGCTCTGCATAGCCTACAATAGCATTTACTTATTCGAATACCAGTATCGGCCTATTATCTCGTAAATCGTTTCAGGCTGAGCTAAAGGCGAGGCGGCCGGCGGCCATTATTTCATCTTTTAGTGTTTCACATTTCATACCCCTTTCGTAATAGTAATCTCGCAAAAATTCCTTCAAAGAAACCCTTAGGAGAGATTACAGAACTGATAAGACGTTTTTGTGGCGAAAAGTAATGTTATGCAGATAAAAACCATTTTGGAGCTAAGTGAGTGACAAATGCTCCAAACTTGCGGAGTTTTATCAACGAAAAGGTAAAAAAGGTACTTATGATACGATTTTTTTTAATGAGAAGAGTTACACAGCTTGCCTGCTGGCGATTGCCGGGAATGCCAGTATTAAAGGACAAGGAAATTATTTATGCTACCTGGCTTTTCATCTATTTCAGAGGTGTAACGTTTGAAGTCCAGTCCCTCCAGGTAGCATAAATTATATCCTCCCTGTATAGTTCTCGAATGTTCATGAAATCAGAAAAAGAAGTTTATCCTAATATTCTGAAAATTCATTAGTAAACAAAAACAAAATAATAAACGTCCAACACATTTTTAAATGATAAATCCGATCACAATTTCAATCGTTTCTGTTGAACAAAAAAAGATCATTTCGATCAAAAGGAAGACTAGAGGGTAAACAGTTGTATGTATGTATGTATGTATGTATAGTAGTTAGATACTGCTTTGACATTTAAAATTTTAATAATCTTGATGATCGTTTTGCTAATCGAATCGGGAGTGCTAAAAAATATCCACTTACTCGTACATCAAAAAATAGAGTCTAATTCTAATTCACGTAGCGCTATCTAACTCATTTTGGCAAAGTAAGGCATTGGTTGCTTTCTGTTTTACTATAGTCAATTCAATTGCTAAATTAAACAAGCTATGAAGCACTTAAATCTCGGCAAAGTTTTTTGTAGCGATATGTTCCAAAATTGTTGCAATTATCAATTTACTTTAATATACTTATGATATTTTTGAGTGCGGTAACGTTGCAAATATGAAATTCAATGTGCAGGTGCACATTCAGCCAATTTACACGTAAGTATTTAAAAAACTTCGTTCAGTCTACAGCATCTACAACGAATAAAATACATTTTACTGCAAACAAATGCCATATTAATTTGTACAACATTCGATTTGGTTGCTTTCATTGCAATTCTAAGAGTCACGTCATTGAAATTGAATGAATATTTGTACTGCGATTTGAATATCTGAACGAAATCTAGTCTCTACTTGCTTTTTTCAAATGTTTACCTGCTCGAATTTGGTCTTGATTTCAAATAATTTTCATGTTTACTCAATTTATTTGAACAAAATTAGAACTAACAATAGGCAAAAACAACAATTCGCTATAAAAGTCTGTCAAAATGCAATAAGATTGCGATTTATGCTTTATTTTTTTTATGTTGAAACAAGGCTCATGGGCTTCATACGCTTGAAAATATATATTTTTTAATATCAGTAGGTCCCAAATGTATATTATTCTAATTATTTCTGCATAAGTAGTTTTTTATTTTATTTCAGTTGGGTCTGATGTTTTTACGTCAACACGAACCTACGCCAAATGCTGCCTCTACATTTTAGTTTAGGTTTAATTAATATTAAAAAAAACGAAACAAAAGGCTATTATTATTTGCGTTTTTGGTGTTAATATTATATTTATTCATTTAATAGAACTACCTATTGTACAACAGTTTCGAAGACCAATTCTAATTCTAACAGGAACATTCTAAATGTACCTATTATGAAAGCTATAAGCCTAACAGATTCAGGTCATGATAAACGCATATAGGTAGTTGCTAATGACTGATTGACTACTGACCTAGATGATCTTCGAACTTAACGTAAAACTCAGTTTATGTTTATGGTGTGGTGCACAATAAAGTATTTTTATTATTTATTGCTATTATTACTCTTATCACTGAACCCGTTACCGTCAAACATTATGCACGCTTTACCTAAACACATTTTTTATTACCAGAGAATGAAAATTACCATTAGCAACAATTTAGTTACTAGATAAAAGTCCAATGAGCCTCGCAGTTAGAGCACACCGTATTGTTTACCTGCCAACTGTGACCGCAGTGTGACAAAGGTGCGGATGCAATGACACGACTATGTAGCTAAACTTTTCGCAGCAACAATGGCTGCCGTAAGCTCTGCAGTGTTGGGTGTAAAAGTAAATATTTACAGAGATGAGGTGAACGTACTGCTGTTGCGAATAATTGTTAAAGTTGGAGGTAGAACAATATTCGGTAATAATAAGGATTTTTTATATACTTACTATGCGTTAAAACCTACCTTAACCTAAATCTACTATTGACAATGTTCTTTTTATCAAATACGATCAACTGGGAGAAATATCGAAAAAAAATGATTTTGGTTTTCTTCTTTAATCTTGTTAAGTAATATCGTCATTATGTTTTGCGTTAAAAAAGTAAGTGTGATTTAGTATTTTAGCATAGGTATACATCCAAAATAAATCTCAGGTGTAATTTCATGTTATTCCAGTTGACCTGACGGACTTAACTTCGTACTTCGTTCCCGAGGCAAATCCCAATCTAAAATTAAAAACTAGAAAATCAGGACACCCGTTCTTGGATTATAAATGGCGTTAGGGAAAAAGGGAGTCATCTCTGATTTGTATGATCATGGATCGTGCTAATCGCATCACAGATACTAATAAATAAATAATTTCATATTAATAACCTTTAACTTAAAAATTATTGCCAATTTTACCGATGCTTAATGTACATGTTTTCATTGTAAAATATTCTTTTACGAAAATCAATACCAGTGAAGTTGCGCAGAAAGCCATAAAATTGTAACATTGACTATTTCGCGAACGCAATCACGGGGAACCACTAGTATAATAAAAAATCGGATAGGACACTACATGTAGAGGTAGAACGCAATCGCCATTTTTTACTGGTTTCATTTACTTAACGGTTGCAATCCGGTTTAAAATAAATTTTCTATTCTAATGACCGTCCCCTTTGCGACCATTTGTAAGGCCAGTAAATACAAAAGAAACAGGCTACACCGAATTAAACTCTTTTAAAGTATCTATGTATTCCGAATCAAAATAGTTTTTTTAAACGGTAATACAGTTATTCAATTTTGTTTTTCTGCGAATACGATCCCAAAAAAAGATAATTATTAGAATCAGGCGTTACTTTGCGGAAATCCATTATTAAGTTCTAAGTATTAGTAAGCTCGCTCAATCATATTGGAGCCGGTATCCATACAATCACATGCATGCATTTGTTTTTTATCTTTTAGTTATAGTTATTTTATAAAAGTATATAATATATATAATATTTTTGTATTGTTTTAAGGATGCTCAACTAACCAATCTTGAGAAAATCATAGTATCTAGACAAACCTGCAATAGGCTTTAAGATACTATTAATTAAGGCAATATGTGTATTTTTTTTGTAATAATAATAAATTATTAAAAAAATAAGTAAAATTTAATAACATTATTTTGCTTTAAATTTCCGCTAAGCGACGTCGGCGCAGCAATTTAAAGCAAAATAATTTTATTAAATTCTATCAGTAAAATATTACTTTTGATGTGTAGTGAAGAAGTACTTCAAAAAGTCTAAGCATAAGTTCAGCAAGCAAGCAAAATCATTCTTTACTGACTTTGCTATAGACGTCCTTGACTAAAAGGACAGAAAAAAAATATGGGTTGAGTTGAAAACACAATCATCGTGGAATTGTTCTATCAGATTAGCAATCCACGCAGGCGCTCATATGGTAAATCGTTATGCAAGGACAGTGTTGTGCTGAATGTAGCTCTGGAGAAGATCAAAGGGCTAGTTAGTTTAAAACCTTATCTGAACTATATATTGTTTTAAACTTTCATGGTCACTAACATTAGAATAGTTAGATATGGGATTGCTACCATGTACCTTATTATTTATGAGCTTCCGATATTTCGGCACTGTTGCAAGCGCCATGATCACGGAGTAACTGAAGAGAACTTGCGGGTGGGTTGTTATTGGCAGACATATCGGTCTACCCTCCTTCGAAGTCGTTTATTCCGCTCGCCGCCGGTACCATTGTCCACAAACTCACTATTTACTCGCGTCTGTTCTCGACACACAACACTGACAGTATCTGTTCGCGAAACGGCACTATTTTTATTTACACGGTTTTTACACATTCGAACCACTGGATTCCAGACACTTGACAATTTAAACCCGTCCTCACGATTGAAATTTTTGTATTTAGTTATTTCGATCGCTTCCCTAACCAATCTTGGTATGTAGTGGCGTTCTGTCGAAATTATCTGAGGGTTGTGGAACTGGATCCAGTGATTTGGCCCCGATTCTAATAAATGTTCAGCAATAGCAGATTTCTGTCTGTCATTGTTTTTGACCGCTTTTATGTGTTCACTCATTCGGCACGCTATGGAACGTTTAGTTTGGCCAATATATGAGCTACCGCAGCTGCAGTCAATTTTGTAGACACCAGGTCTTTGTAGTGGGAAACTGTCTTTGGGAGATCTTAAACATTGTGCCACTTTTCTTAATGGAGTAAAGACAGTATTTAGTGAATATTTATTTAGAACATTAGAGACCTTGTCTGTCACTCCTTTTATGTATGGCAAAAATACTGGTTGTCTATCTACCCTATCTTTCCGGTGTCTCACTTTGTGTCTAGGTGGAAGTTGCCCTTTAAATCCATTACTCAGTAGGACCCGCTGAACATGTTCCAATTCTTGGCTAAGATTTTCGCTATCGCACAAATCATAAGCACGGTTCGTCAGCGAGGTCACCACTAACACTAACTTGATATGTCTGCCAATAACAACCCACCCGCAAGTTATCTTCAGTTACTCCGTGATCATGGCGCTTGCAACAGTGCCGAAATATCGGAAGCTCATAAATAATAAGGTACATGGTAGCAATCCCGTATCTAACTATTATCTGAACTAAACACACAATTTCGAAGTTTCTCCTATTCCTATATTATAAAGTCTCCATTCATGTTTGTACCAGTAAGTAGCTTCGATTTCGATATTTCCGGCAAACGCGGTGCGGTCCTCAAACTTATATCATCAAACTTTCGAGTCCGTTCGATACTCATCAGTTGCATATCCATTTCAACTGAATGAACGATTGATATATTCAAAATTTCGATACTCAACACTATGTCAAAGCACAATGGTCCAAATTAGTTCGGCATGATTCTATTTGTGCTTGCTTGTTATAGGGGTCCAGAGTAAACTGTGGGAATGATCGCGTACATGCCGCGGGTGGATCGCTAAATTAGGCACACCATTTTATATGTCAATGTACTCCGTTAATATAGTGTTATTGTGTTACTTAATATACTGAAAATGATTTTAAGACCCTAAAGATTGAGGAAACTCTAAACTCATTAATTGCATCAAATAAATTAAGCAATGTTCCTGGATGAGGCATTTTATAGGTATTTTTCTGAATAATTCAAAAAGGACTTAATCTTAAATCTAAACTTAGTTTACCTTTCAAGTACACTGTAGTTACATTCACAAATCAATCATTGTGGAAATGGAAATAAATAAATAAATGAAACAACCTCAAGGGATTGTTTGTTACGCCTGAAGATAAGAAATTACTATTGTTTTCAAATTTCGTTTTTAACCTTATGTCTAATTACTTATTATTATAGTGGGCGTGTCATCACTGAGTTCCGTGTCATGTCGTGTCCAGTGCCATATCTATCTACCGATAAAGTACGCGCTGTATATTACTATTTAAACTTACTACACAAATGTGTTACTAAATAAAGATGTGCGAACGAACATTATCGATTAAAAACTATCGCGGCGGTAACTGGTATTCAGATGCAGGACTCAGTAGTTAACGCGCTGATAATTGTTATAAATATAGTTACTACACAAATGTGTAACTAAATAAAGATGTGCAAATGCACATATCGATTAAAAACTATCGCGGCGGTAACTGGTATGGACCTACGTCGGACAACAGGTACCTAATATCGGTAATTGGAGCGAGCGACTGATCGGAGTCAATAGATCGCCAAGTTTTCGCATAATGCTTGTTGAATCGGGAAGTTGCCCAACTTAGCGCTATGTTGACGGGAGCTGCCGATAAATAAGGAGAACTAATAATTTATAGTTTAACAGCTTTGACTAGTTTTGATAAGTTTGTGAAAGTTCAGATTTATGCTTACATACTTTCATGATTTTTGTCTCATACAAAATTCAATCAAATAGTTTTTGTACTTTGAAATAACAGCAAAGCTTAAAATGTATATTACCTACTATGCAAGTAAAATCGCTCTTACAATGATTTAGGAAAAGTGCCGCGTTTGTCCAAGCTCCATAAACTTTAGTACGTTCGTCGAAATAAACCACAAACTTGGATCGTTCCATTCGAAGACTATTTCATATTGCTGAAACAAAATTCATGTCCACCCTCTGCCTTATTATTTATAGTGCACAATATCCGGGCGCGATCGGTCGCGGAATATTACGCGCTGCTTATCGGCGGCGAGCAGTTGTGACACCTGCCCTGAACGGCTTACAACGGCTGAATAAAAATAATCGAAGTTTAATCTAATGGCTCCTCGTAGTCTATTTTGAGAAACGCAAAATATAAAGAGAATAGGGAATTGTTATAGAGCCGGTTTTGTCTCGTGGGAAAATCATGAGTTTTCGTACACATTGGATGAATTCTTCTGTTATCTTATCTCTACATAAGTAAATATATTATATTGATGTGCCATAAGTATACCTAAACAAATTGCTAAAACTAAATAAATTGTTAAAAGTGTTTTTTTTATGAATTGAATAATAATTATTCATTTACGGTTTCATGTATTTATATAAATGTATAAAGGAGAATGCCAGAATGACTATGGATGAATGTACTGACCTAAAGATTTTTGTGCAATGACGAAACTTCTTTATTTGATGTAGTAATTTATGTATATCATACGTACCAAGTTTAATTACCTTCCCTTTCTGGAGTTTGGATATATAGGGGAAGATATACAATAACAGCCCATAGAAACCAAACTCTATTTTTATGACAATAGGGTTTATGTTTTTATATTTCTAACTTCTACAACTTCACGCACCAAAAGTCACATGTATAAAGTCCTGTCCTTAGCTCAATAATTTTTCACGAAAATACGGAGTTGTATCCCGATAATGAAGCTTTTTACGAAGGAACAGACTCTCTTCTTTTTTCAACTCTGTAAATGACGACTAACATCTTAGTCTATCCGTGACCACGAACGCTGTATGTTTAACGTGTGGAATATAAATGTTAATACTTACAAAAAATATTCGCATGACCTTCAGAATCAAGTTTACTATTATTGGCTTTTACAGATACCCTCATGGACTCGTTAGGTGCGAGTCCCGACATTTTTCAGTGGACTGAGGTCCCTGCGGGTAGCAAGTGATCCAGAGTCGTTACGCCCAAATTAATATTAATAAATAAATAAATAAATAAATATAATAACTTTTATTTAAGGCATCTAAGCCCATTAATTCCACATATACAAATTAAGATAAAAATAAAATAAACGTGTGGAATGTAATAGGTGTATAATGTAGTATTGTAATAGGGTTTAAAAAAATACTTTTAAAATTTAAAATTATATTAAATTACATTAAATTAAAAATCACATCAAATAAATAAATTATCAAATAATAAATACAGCTCGCCAGTCGCTACGCACAGTGGTTCAACTCAGATCAAATGCAGAACTACATGACGCGCTTACATTCTACGGCCGTAACTTGGCATTACGTCGTACAACTACCTACATTACGTGGCCACTGTAAAGCTTATTTGTAGAGCTTGTGACACGAAAGTAATTACAAGTTATTGGTGTAATGTTAGATAAGAAATAAACTTTTTACAACCGTGGCGACCTTTTTTTGTCACGAAATGTATAGTTTCGGTCGGCAAAACTTTATTTTTGGTTTCAAAGAACTTTTTAGTATTGACTGAGGCTTTCGTAGGTATAAAACTAATGCATCACTTTCGTATGGAATATATAATTAATCTTAATTGCAACTGTTTTAAGCTGTATCAATTGTGAAAAGGTATTTTTTTATTTTAAGTCAAATACAAAAAATATCAGTAGTATTAAAAAATACAATAAACACAGGTAAGTATGTGTTTTTTGCGTTTTTTGTATCTTTCTTACAGATAATATTCAGATAGTTTAGTTTAAGAGTATCAAAACATAAGTCGCCACTTGCCACAACGTATAGATACTGTAATTTTACTTGTCTTATAAAAGCAAATTCATAAATACAACTCAGGCGCTCCAGTAGCACGTACTGCATACATAATACATAATTATGTATATGTGTAGTCAAATCGCACATAATTAATTTAATTTGATTGCATATTATTATGAGTCTTAGAGCCTACCACTCTAACATCACTCTTCCATTCTTTATAACTAATAATAATTGAAGGTCTAACTATCAGTTGTTTTGATTAACAAGTCACGTCATAGAACATAAGGGCACAGTTTGGCGTAAGACTCGCGCCCAAAGAGTAGTTAATTCGACTTGCTCTACTGGTTGCGGCGAGGCAGCTTCGAACTTACTTGGCACGCTCAACAGCCTGGGGGGACCAGACAGCCCACTTGACAACTAAAATTACTAAATAAAAAAGACAACTTATTGAAATTCAAATCGAGAGAGTAATTTTAAGACTAAACTTAAGTACTGTTTATTGTGTTCTTTGATGTATATGTATATTTAAAGCACATAATTTTGGCATATTAAAGGATTTAAATGTGTCTATAAAAGTGTTAAGGACCTATGTAAACTACGAAAATTGTTCAGGTCATTAAAAAAAAATACTTTAATTTAGTTACTTTCCTCAGTTACTATGTATATTGCTATTCAATTGCAACCTAAAAGTGATAGTACTACCTATTGTATTCATTTGATTTGGTCGACCTATACATACAATACTGTTTACATTCAATAAATATGGTCCTATGTATAGGAAAATATGCGTACGTTATTCTTTGTGCTGCGCAACGCCTGCATACTCTGTTATCCTATTAAAGTCTGCTCCCATTTGTCGACGTACGTCATTGTTTGCCTAAACAACGACTTCAAACTATTACGTATGATGTTTCACATGAAATTAGGTAAATAAACACTAGATAAATTGACATATTAATAGGTATTATTTGTCAATACAAGCACAAGATCCGGTTCTAGCAGATATCCCTCAAAGCAGAAAGGGATCAGTACCGTATCGCCTCCTTTTTGTCATGAGTAATTTTACGGATTTGATAAGTGTGCTTTACTGTATAGAGGTCGACATGGAATACTGAACGCCTCGAAATGATACGGCAACATTCCCTTTAAGAGTGGATATATGTGCCACGAGCTTTTAAACAGCAACGTCCTACTAAAACCTGAAATGTACCTACATAACTCAGAAAACTGTTGAGACAAACAGTTGACATAAAGAATAACTGTTAAACGTGTCGTATAAACCACATAAAATCACCTTCATTTCAGATTAACACGTCGCGTAAATCTGTAGAATCGTCTGCCTATCTAATTAACACGTCGTGCCTATCGAATAAAACCTATTCATACGTCGACCTACCAAAAATCACGTCGCGTATTTCCGGGTAAGTCGGCGTACGTAAATCTGTAAAAAGGTGTACCTATCTTATTGGCACGTCGAATAAAACTTGGGGAAATATGTGTACTTATCTGATAAATACATCAAACCTATTAAAACGTCAACCTGTCTGATAAAAACGTCTCGTAAAAACTATAAAAACGTCTACCTATCTGACGTACACGTCGAATAAAATAAATTGAAAACGCCTGCCTATCTGATGAATAGGTCAAATAAAACCTGTTAAAAATCTACCTATCTGTTAAACATGTCGCATAAGACCTGTAAAAAAGTCTACCTAGGGCACATCAAACCTGTAAAATTGTCTACCTTATGTTTAATATGTCGCATAAAACCTATTAAAAACGCCTGCCTATCTGATTGACACGTTGCATCATAACGCAACAAACATGATTAGAACAAATAAATAAATTAACACACATGAAAATAGGAAATCGATATAAGTTGAAAGACTTACCGAAAACGCCAACCCTTATCTGAAAAGAAGAAATAAGATAGATTAATGCACAGTTCACACGGTTTATTCCATAATCGATACTAACCTTTCATAATTCGTGGGACGTGAAATACAAAACATTGCAGGAAAATTTTATTAAAAATAGTTATCACGTTCATATTTCGTCACTATTCCTACCAAATAAATTAAATCTCATTATGAAAATATACCTTATTACATATTAATTACATGCAAATACGAAATTGTAAGATTTCTGATGGATATTTGTGATGTTCATAATTAGCGTTCGTGTTAATTAATGGTGATATCATATTTTGAATTTAATGACGGATTCACACCTCAAGCTATATTGAACGACTTTGAATATTATTCAGTTATAAATAAATTGGCATACTCATTTTAGCAGAAGCCACAAGAGGCTTTATTGGCACATGATTCCACAATTTGAAGGTAGGAAATGCACATAGGTATTATATTTTCTTTTTGCATAAGTTAAACTTAATAATTTTTGTTTTATATCGTGAAAAGCAAGCTTTCCAAGAGACTTATTTTCGCCTTGGAACATAAAATAAATTCAAATTAGTCGAATCAAGAAGCTAATTAATTAATGCTTAACGTAAGTGAAATCAGGTATCTCTTGTAAACATGCGACGGCTTCTGGCCTAATTAACGTATTCAGCAAATCAAGTTCCACTTTAAATTTCTTTAGTATACAAAATACTAAAAAAGGGAAATCCTAATTAAATATTGATAAATAATGTAAACGTATTTATATTCTTATGACCTCTGCGTCTGTTTCAGACGATTTCTGGTGTTATTTTCAAGAGACACCACTTTTCGTTGCTTAATAAGCCAATGTGAGAGCGGTAAAACCAACCACATTTGCGGCAAGAAAAGTTTGTAACGTATGCAGGTACTCTAAAAACCAAATTTACATATTCCTCAAAGCACTTTTAAGTATAGATCAGATCAGAATACTTAACAGGCTATTAACGATCGACTTATGCGTTTCGCACAATGCTCTTATTTAGGTACCTAATCTTAAACACATGCTCTACGATAAATTAAGTTCTAAATCCCATACAATTAGCTAGATCAGCGTATAAAAGCGACATTCAAGATTGGATAAAAGTTAGAGCGGTGATTAAAATTGTTATAACTATTACGAGTATTACAACAGCGTGAGTGATTAATCAAGTGGCGCTGCGGGGTGGGGGGGGGGGGGAGGGAGGGCGAGTTCTTACTTCAGTGTATAAAGCATTGTGGAATCTGGTGGAACGAACTACTCGCTAAGCGGCGATTAGTGGGGTCCTAACTTACTCGAATACACTTTTTGCTTGCGCATTATTCTCACCTTCTTTCTATGGAGCTATGGAACAAGCATTGATTAAACCGTACTATTATACTATTTTTATCAGGTCAGTGTAATAGGTTATTTCAGATGCGAATTTATCAAGATTCTTGCAAATCGTCATCAAACCAACATTACGGACGGACCTCAAGCGCCTAATAGTGTCATTCAAAGACCAAAAATTTTGTGCTACGTATTTTAATTGTAATATTACGATAACGGTGCTATTTTATCATTTGATATTCAAAATGTCGTACACTTTCTAACTTAAAAGCACTAACAATATACTTTAGATTATAACTATTCCTTGAATGTACTGAGCAAGTTAACCTATTGGTCAGACTACACAAAAAGTAACGTACGTATCGGAAGTTGTTTCTCCGTCCCACCGATACGAGTGTTTGATATACCTATTAGCCCGAAGCGAGGGTTTCACTCCATTTGTGGATGCTTCCCTGGATTTATCTCTCTTCGTTTGAGCGATGCCTATTGTTTCCTTCGACTTCAGAACGATACAAACTGTTTCGATTTCGATCCCACTGCTTGACTTTCAAATTGCGTCCACACGGTGAGTGTGGACGCAATTTGAAGTTGAAAGCAAGTTTTGTAGTTGAAAGGTTTAATAGGTCCCTCTTTACAACACCTCTGTTATCCCTCTTAAAGATACAGAGAGATATAACTCTAACCAATTATTGCAAAAATATGGCAATCATCTACGTCACGAATTAATAGTTACCAGAATTTAATTTCAAAATTCAAATTGTTTTATTTGGAATCGCGGTAAACTAATTAACATAATAAATAGTGTAGTCGGTCAAAAATCTATCAGTCGCGGGTGTAAATCATATTTTAAGCAGCATCGTCTGATTTTGCGAGGGCCTGAATATTCGTAAATGAAATATTTTAGTTTCAATTTCAGTAGATTGATTCGAGAAATTGTCTATATTGAGTTTGGTGATAAGACTGAAACCATGATGGGTTTAGTTGGCTGTAATTCAATTATATTATAGTTTTCCCAGTACAGCCCGACCCGTACTGGGCGACTATCGTGATTATTAATGAGCCAACAGGCGAGGCAAAATATGTAGTCTTCGAGACACTTACTAGGGATCTGATTTTAGATGCAACAACGCATTAAGTGTATTAAAATGAAGTGAGGTAGGTATTACCGTTCTTACTTCAGCTCTCTTTTTCTCACTTCGGGTCTCTTTTTTCTTTCCGAATTATTACTTAAAGTGAGCAGGACAAGCACATTTAAACTGCAAATACGTTAATCATCTGAAGCCTACAAACCCGAACTGAAAACTAATCACACTTTTACTACTGATAAGTAAGGGCTGTAATCATAAATTCTGTATACGAGTATTATTGAGTCGTAATAACCCTATTTGACCAGTCAACGTGACAACAACATTAAGTCAATAGAAACAAATGGTACGCCATGATGGATGACTACTCATTTATATTTATCTGGACGCAAACAAATCGTTTACACCAGTGATTCCTAAAGAAGAGCGAACGGCCCCAGTTAAACCAGACACGAGTGGGCGCTTAACAGCTAAGCTAGAAAAGTGAGAGTGTAATAAACTTTAGTAGCTTAAAACAATCGATTTTCAAAGCGGAAAATTAACGGTATAACTTTGTAAACCTCTACCTAGTTTACATCAACCAGCATTTAGTCAGAACTTGTGCAAATAAATATTTTCAAAGTATATTTACTTTATTTACGAGTACGTAGTTTTAGCGCTGCTCAGTGGGCTATTATTGAAGGGCGGGACAATTAGTCAGAGATGACGGCGACAAACGACACTGTGTGATTGATCACCAGACATAACGGGTGCGATGCAATAAAGATTAGGTTATCTCTATTAGGGACGATTGAACCATTTGTTAAATTTTATCAGAAATCTTCTGATTTATGAATAACATATTTTTTTCCAAAATCGGTGAAAGTATTATCAAAGGGTCCAACCGATGCAAGACTTTTTTGATTGATAGTGATTCAGCACTGAAAAATTTTAAACAAGACTTAGGAAGAAATTAAAAGGGCTACCTACTACATGCTTCCTGAGATGACTAAATTACGATTTGTTATTATCGTGATGTGTGTTCATAGCTGGCACATGGATTTAGACATTTTGTTTTGTTGTCAGGAAATAAAAAATAGATCTTGGAACATAATTAATCTACTGATTATGTTAAGATAGTCTCAATTTATTGAGTGAAATGTAATTTAGCAAAATTGATCGTATACTTGCCCGGCGGGCGTCGAGCGGCGGAAGGCCTTCGAAATATTTCAGCATCGCTAGTATATTTTAGTAGGCAACTAGACCAAATAGCCTGTTCTAACAAAGTAATCACTTGCTCGTTGTTTCACGCCAAACATGTACCAATAAAGCTTAGTTGTTTAGGAACTTTATAGTACTTATGTAGTTGTCTACGTACAGCTCGATCTTGATTTCGTACTAACTACATATTAATGATCTGGTTGTCAATAAATATTTGTACTTGTATTACCGTGGGGGAGGCCTATGTTCAGCAGTGGACGTCCTTTGGTTGATAATGATGATGATGATGAATAATATTATTTAAGTCTGTAGGTATTACATGAGTAATATTAAGAGAGGATATTTCAACAGAGAAAGCCAAAGATATTAGAGCACCAAGCAAATAACATATCTTAATTTTATGAGATGTTCTAAGTGAAGGACCTATGAGACCATTACAGCCTACGCCTGAAACCACATAAACCCCTACCAAGCAATACTTAAAGAAAACCGTCTATGAGACCACATCTAAACCGAGCCCAGACAAAATTGACCATACTCTGTTCCTCCGGGCCGTCCTGGCTCCACGCCAGGTTCTGAATAATTCAAAACGTACCCTTTACATGCCCAGTTAACCGACACGTGGGCAACACAGCCTCCGATATGAAACGTTGTTGAAAGTGCCGAAACACCCATATGGGGCCAATTCGTATTTAACCTCCTAATTAAATGAAAATTTAAAGAGAAATAGAACCACCTAAATTGTGCAACTACTTACAATATTTGTTTTTTTATTGAAACTTAAATTTTCACTGTGTCAAGTACTCAAACTACGTGTGAAGAGATTCTATTTTTCTTTCTACATAAAACATGTTAATTGAGTTCACTTAAACAAAACGAAAATAAAATTTAATTCTTAACGTAGAAAGGATTACAAGGATTTCCTAGACCGATTCAAGTGAATTTTCAGTACATAGATGATCTGGATTAAGTCATTCTTTAACGGATGGGTTAAATAAATATCACAAGTAAACTGTGGTTAGAAAACAGGCCCCATAAACAGTACTAATAGGAAGAGAATAGAAATGTATACATACACAATATGTAATTCTTGAAACAATCCTCATCTCTTTTTATTAAAAAATAAATAATTTGGTATTAATTAATGATTCACAGTATAAACGACTAATAACGAAGACGATAATAATTTCAGTTTATACACGAACCGTTTTGGTCTTTAATTTATGTTAAATTTATTTTTCGACTGACTGATATGATTGATTTCGATTTCAACGATATGGAGAACGGAACTCCCGACTTGACGTAATACAAATGAAACTTGAGATAAAGCTAAATTGTAGTCACATTACATTTTATTTTGCCTTGTCAGAGGCATAGGTGCAACTGCATCATGTTGCGGTCTATCTCGGTTTTAGTGCACTCGCGAAAAACCTGCGCAATTCCAACTCGTAGGTTGCAGCGCCTGACTTGGGCTCCGGCGCAAATTAGATCTTGCTCACAACTCCCAGGTAACACATTGCCGCAGATTATAGAGGTCGTACTACTACTTCAGATCCGCGAAAAGCTTTCGATTTAGTTAGATACAAGAATCACATTTTGCTTGTTGCAAGCACCAGCAAATCTAAAGGCACATTTCAATATTACCCACAACCTGCAATAATACGTGATGGAACTGATGGAACATGGTCATGTTCAAGTTCATTTATTGCATAATATAATACATTACATGTTTTTTATCCTAAAAACTAGGTGTACATACATTACCCTCTTAGGGTATAGCAATATTAACTGCTAGACTAATATAAAGATAAAATTGCTATTTTAATGTCAATGGTTTTAAGGTTAGTGTCAACTAAACCAAGATTTTCGTTGAAATCGCTGTTAGTTTTGGTGACAAATTCCTTCCTTTGGCACCTAACAAAATAACAAAAACAAGCCAAGAGCCTAAAAGAACTTTATGAGTTCATTACCTATGAGAGTGAGTTCAAAAGGATGACGGAGATGGCATGATCTGAATACAATTAATGATCGTAAAATATACTTTTTTCTATTCTACAGGCATACCTATGCGTATTTTATTAATTCTGAAGATATAATGACTGGTAGAGAAAGTAACATAGAGTCAAGTCATCTTTTGTTTAAAATTAAATAACATAAACGATAGTAATATATACCTAGTCCGTGGTGTAGGGTCGCCCAAGGTTTAGGTACAGCTAACAGATCGTTCAGTTAGCGCGCGGTTCGATTGCAACCGCTGATTAATCATCTAACAACAACCACAGCTCAACTAACGAACGCCAACTCCATCCATTTATAACTATCTTACGCTATCCGGGCGCATGCCTATATTAAGAATAACAATGACAACATACTTTAAAAAAAACGACCAAGTGCAAGTTAAACTCGCGCACTGAGGGTTCGGTGCCAACTTAGCCTAACTTTGTTTTTTATAATATTTGTATGAAGAACAAAGTTATGTTTGCGGTTGTTGAAGATGTGTTATATCTCAAAAACTACTGGTTCGATTTCACTCAAAACAATTTTCGTTGAAACTATTTGTTCCGATCTACATTATCTTTTTTATTCCAAAATGTTGAGTCGCTTAGTTTAAAAATTAAATGGGAGGGACGCCCATTTTACGACTTTGGAAGCAAACTATTCCTCAAACGTGACACTTTTAGATAGAATGATTGTAGAAACCTATATGTCATTTAAAAAGACCTATCCATAGATATCCCACAGGCCTCGGTTTGACCAAAAAAATTTTTTAGGTCTTTGTTTCATGTATGGGAACCCCCTTTAAATATTTTTTTTTTATGAGAATCGTAAAGTGGTTAACAGGATCAGTCTCCTACTAAGTTTCAACTGTGTAATGCTAATAGATTTAGAATAAAGTGGCTGAGACATACGGACGGACAGACAGACAGACAGACTTGACGAAACTATAAGGGTTCCGTTTTTTGCCATTCGGCTACGGAACCCTAAAAATATGATCATAATGATACATTTAGTTTTATTTACGCGTTCCTTGCCTGATACTTGATTTTTGAACTAGAAAAGTCGAAGTGTGTAAGGGGTAATAAGTCCGTAAGCTTACTAAAGGACGCAGTCATTAATTGTATGATTTAAAAACCTGAGGAATACCTCGACTAGTTACGTTAAAAAAAACGCACGTAGTTTACTAAAGAAAAAATATTATTAAGTGGCGGTGTTGGGCACATTAGCGAGGGGCCTTTGCCTGCGAATCACGATGATGGATGGCGCTTATCACGGCTAATAGCGGCTATACGAGACGACACTTTATTCAAACACGACTAACGAGGAGACGATTTTGTTTTATACCCGACCTGTCTGTCCTATAAAGAGGGCAATGGTTTGTTGTAAATCTTTTCCTTGCTCGTTCGTGTGTAACAAAATTAGGGTAATTTCATGTGTTAGGAATTCATGAGTGTTACAGTCCTTTACACTAGTGCAGTACCTATTCAATTGCTAATTAGGCAATGAAATACTGAAAACGAAATAAAGTGAAGTAAATTTTCAGGTTGAATGAGCGTACATGAAACTGCCAGGTAAATGCGTCCATCCTCATCTTAGCACCTTTTTTAACCGGGGCACATAGTACAGCGAAGTCAGCGAACAAGCGATCCAATTTTATTTATCTTCGGGTATTATCGGCAAAATAATTAGCAGGAAGCGTTGGGAAAGGGGAATTACCTAAGGGCAGGATGTTTCCGAAGCGGCGCTACCTGGGAAACTGGGCTCCGCATTCAAATGAGCTATAATGTGGCTTCGCTGCACCTCATCCGCCCTGGGATGGCTGAGACATTTTCAGAATTATTAAAGGATAAGGCATTTCGTATTAATTATCTTTGTTGGCAAATAGTAAATACATACTCGTACTTACACGAACCTAGCACTAAGTACCTAGTACAAAAATAGTTTCCGGAGAGCTAAACATAACTTTTATTTTGGGCTAAGCTGTAGTCCTAGTCACTAATAAAGGCAGATTACACGGTATATTTGCTGTTTTCATACTTTGAGCATACAAAATATAATCAAAAATTCAACGTGCACGTGAAAAAAATGCTAATGCGTTTCAGCTTGCCGATTCTATTTACATACTGAGCAGGTACGGCTCTGTTATTAAAACTCGAAAAATAAAGCTTTTAGACGCAATTTTCGCAGCTCCGTCACATTTGTGTTGTTTCGGAGCACGAAATTCGCATTTCCTCAAACTGCAATCCGAGCACTTATTGCTCTGAAACTTACCGGCTTATTTATGTAACTTGCAAAGTCTTGGGAATATTGTAAAGAAAACTGCGTCCCAACGAGTCCCCGTTTAAATGAATAGGCTTTGAGGACGTTAATTAAGCGTAGCGCGGCGAGTTAATGCTTAAGCACCTGCCATTAATAAAGATTCCGATTTGACGACAGTCGTGGCTCGTTGCGGGGAAAGGTAATTATCGCGATTAACACTTCAGATTTTTATATTCCTAACTACTGACCGCGGCAAAGATATTTATAACAGTTGACGAAAACTCTACAGTCATTGAGTTAGAGGTGAAAATATAACGTTTCCTGAGGCGGCATGTCATTGGCACTATTTGTTTTCGCGGAGGCCGCCGCGGACAAAAGTCTCCCCTAATGAACAGTGCCCTCCTCCCCCTCCGTGTTATTTACGAGACCCCCAATAGCTGCTCCATTCAGGTGTCTACGGCTAAGTGTTTCTTTTAAAGAAGTTGCTTTCGCTTTCATTTATCAAAAGAAACTGTCAGATTAGGTCTCTCAAATTAGCTGAATGTTTAGTTTGGGTCTGTTTGCCTTTGAAGAGGATCCGGCGGGCGTTTGAAGTCTGAGTGGCTGTAATTGCGACTTTATGAAACTAACACCACCGCGGCACCGGCACCGGTAGGTACTTCACTAACTCACCAATTGAAAATAATATTTGATATTGATACCAATTCGAGATTTATCAAGTGAATTTTATTGAAATGGGTTTGTTAAGGATACTTTAGTAGAAATCCACAAAGAAATTCCGACTCTGGATTTATTAGTGTCGTGCGTCCTATCTACATTCTAATTCATTAAATAAATTGAATGCGCTTTTATTTAAATTATTAATTAAATGAGTATTTTTGAAATGGACTGTTATATAACTGGACATAGGAGGAAAAAGAAGTTCGCTGGGACCGCTATATCTAGATATTTCCAATCATCACGTTTACTGTACCGTTAATCTTGAACAATGTTATAAATCTTAAGCTAATCAACGGAATATGAAAGCAACGCATTCCAAGAAGTTGTCGCAAAAGGAACGTAGCATAATTGAAATAGATACAGTAACTGCAATAAAAAGATAAACTTACAAAAAATGTCTATGCTCTCCCTTAGCGCCTCAGCAAACTGTCGTAGCAATTTGACGTGTATGTAGTATAGTAATACCTATGTTTGCTCTTTTCATCTTATCAGGCACAACTGGAAGCTAGTTAACATTATTGAAATTATATTCGTATCCAGGATAGCTATGGCAGAGGAGTTCTAATAGTAAGAAACTAAATAGCTAATAACGGTTACGTTACGTCTATCGGTAGGCAGCCAGTACCCACTGACGATCTTAAGCTATTTCTTAAGACACATTCTGAGAAACATGGCCCGCCTAGTCCCATTTCATTTTCTGACATTTGGTTAAGGTACCTTTATTCATAAAAACATGCACACAAAATATCAAAATCAACATGGTGATGAAGAACTAAGATAAATACTTGTTAAATTAGCTTTGAAGAAAATAACTCTTTCCTGACGTCAGTTACGATTATAGATATGCTAGCTAAAATATACTTTTACTAGAACCAAAAAATTGCCCGCTGAAAAGGAATTAGTTTAATTTTCCTCTAAGCGTCAAAAAGTAAAGCTACATAATTAATTATCTATCTTACCTTGATAAACATATCTTACCTTGATAAATATAGCTAATAAATGGATGAAGTAAAAGCTAGTCAGTGGGCGTAGTCTAAAGCAAAATTTATGATATTTGGCGTAGAAAATGCTGATGCAAAGTAGATGTTTTTGTGTATATTTGATTAAGATGATTTTTTGAATGTAGCTTAATAAATTACAATTTTTTTTTAAGGTTTAATCAAGATACAGCTACGTAAGTTATAAGAATATTTGATGCAGCAGAAAATCAGAAAATTGAAATATTCTACGCGAAATGTTAAAATATTGCTTCGCCTGCGGATACGCCTGCAGGTTTAGTAAACGCAAACCTACTGCATCTTATTCAACAAACATTAATACAAGACTAACAAGAGGTAGACGCTCGCGGCGGCGAGATCATGCTTGCGTGTGCGCATTTAGACGATTTATCAAACGTTAGCGAGGCCTACATTACTACAAGAGACAAAAACATGTCCTAAATACAAGCCAAGCATTTGCGGTGCACAAAAAAAACTTAGAAAAAAACTTATTCTGGCTACGGAAAAAATGAAAAAAAAAACTTTGGGTATTTTTATAGGTTTTTTTTTAATGTTCGTCGCGACCAGACTTCGATAGAAGCCTATAACTTTTGAAGTTTGTGATAGATTTCAATGAGACTTATGCCCAATCATAGGTAATTAATTGTATACTATCAATTATGAATTTAACATTTATAAAAAATATGTCTTTAAAAAAGTAGAAAAAAGGGATTTTTAAGCTATTTATTTATGAAATATTTTTTTGCTTATATTTACTCAAATATTTTATTTTTAAATTTTTTCCCTAGCTAGAATAAGTTTTTTTTTGCACCAATGAAACACACACAGTATATGTCAGTATGGTTTATGATAAAAGTGATTTATTATAAACATCAAAATTTGTTTTAAAAAAGTCAATTACTATTACCTCAGTAAAACAAATAAATAAATATTAACGGACACGCTAACCTTACTTCTTTGATGTAAATTGTAAATTACTACATACGTGTACTTATTGTAATGCAATATCGCACATTAATAACACAAGCTGCGATAATGAGCACGTGTATTAAACAATTATAAAACAAGTTTATTGGTTTCATAATGAGGCTGTAATAGCGAACTGGCAATATCGACTGTGGTTACGAGCGAACTAATAAAAGCCGTTATGAAAACATACCGGGGGTGAATCCGAAACGGCGGTTCGCGGGAATGCGGTTTTAATAACGAAAAGAATTTGATACGGGCTCCTTAGGCGTCTCATTACATTCAATTACAGAGGTACAGTCAGACACAAATACTAATTATTTAGTTAAAAAATCCATTTAGGATCTGGCAGAGCCAAGCTTGGTTTAATCTGAACAGCAAAGCAAACGCGAGCCCAATAAAAATAATGGAGTATCCTTGTCTATTGGGTGAGCTAGACCTTCTCGTACTCGTATATGCATAGAGGTGTATACTTACTTATTTTAACTAACGTATCATAACCAATATAAGCACACCTAAACCAAGTTCCTTGGCCGAGAATTAAAATCTATGAAAAGTTAATCTTTATGGTCCTATCAAGGATACCCTATAGGAAACTGCGGACACCAATTACACTGATGACAACACTAGTACAAACAAAGTACTAAAGGTCGCAGTGTGTAAAGGGTCTTAAGTATTTTGCACGTGACTGTAGATACTATATGTAGACATTGCGTTATTGTAGCGGCTCCTAGTTGCGGCAACAAAGGAATGACGAGTGTTTTAATAACATTTACGTCGGAAATGGAAGGTATTTTACCAGGAAAGTCGTATAGAGTTTAAAGCTAATTTTGCCTTGTAAGTAGAGCAAACAAAGTAAATAACGAAAGTATTTTATTTAGATGTACGAGAACACCTCGGCAGCGAATAAACTGATATGCTATCGTACTCAAAAGCAGCAAGTAAAAAATACCTACATTATAAAAAATACAATTGTTTGTTTGATTTTATGAATGCAATCAATAGGAGCGAGCATCAATGAATAAACGTCGCATAACGGAAGGACTAGTAGAACGGGGAAGCGGTTATGTTATCATCATAATACCTCTGAAAGGCGCGTAAGATATCTCTTAAAAACGAAACGGATATGCTTATCTAGTCAAGATTTGCGTTAACGATTTGTTTGTTTGTGCAATTACGCAGTATTTGTTGTATATTCCGTAGCTCGAGGCTTTCACTTAAAGATTTTGGGATGACGACTGTAGCCGAAAGGACAACAGGCACTATGAAAACAGATAGCTTAGTAGCTTTCTATTGAAGTTCAGCTCCATGGCAAGATCGTAATACTTGTTCACTTTTTCAGATACTGTAGCTTGCAAGTTATGAGTATTTGGTATAGCAAAGCCAATGACGTAAACTGTTTTGTGTTTTGTTATGAACAGTGATATCAGGAGGCCGATTCGTTTAATTTGATTACGAGTATCACTGTTCTACCGAATAAATCAAATAATATATCCACGTAAAAAGAACTTTCACACGAAATAAATCAAAGTGCATAGAAATTGTGACCCGGATAAAGCAATAACTGTATTTTCTTTGAAAAAGAAAATTCGAGCGGTGAACTTTTTTCGTATACGAACTACACGAGAATCGGCCTCCAGGTCTGTTGTAGTAAATGGTTTTGTCCGTAATTATGGTTCTATTCCAATAAATTTGTATGTCGGTGTTTTCAAGTTTAACTGGTGGTGTGTACTTATAGTAGGGAACTTTCTTTTGTTCGAGTTGGAAATTGTGTGCTAGACATCGATGTATGATAGACGCTACTACTAATTATTATTTTTGCATAGTTTTTTTCTCAGATTGCTCTGGTGTTTTCAAGTCAACACGGGCCTAAGCCAAGTATTGCCTGTACATTTTAGTTTACGATTAACTCGTCAAGTATGTGTGAACGAGACACAATAGAAATTCCATTATTATGCGACTCCCGGCAGTCGTTTGATACCTGACTGATTAACGATGATGCTACAGTTGGAGTAGCTGGTGAGTCTGTTACTAATGTGGTTGGTGATGGATGTAGTGGTACGCTTGACAGAGTGTGATTGGAGCGTGCATGGCGTGATTGGTCTGGAGACGTGTGCAAAATATTATTAATAAAATAACGTGCTAACCGTTCACAATAAAAATTAAAGGCAAATATTAACAAATGTTGGTTGGACATACTGGACGGTGAAAGATGTGTGAAACATTTGCTACGCACCTACTTCTGTAATTTGTTGATGAGCTAACCCAGCAACAGAATATTCAGGGAGGAAGTTATAAAAGTATCCTCAACGCAAACGTACAAGAAAATAATAGGCATTCACATAGCTATGGGCTCTAATGCATATAGGAAATAAATTGAAAATGCTCGAGAATAGGTTGCAACCAACCCTGCGTATGTTACCTATGTGTTACACGCGATGCTTTGCAATTATTCTTCTACTGGACGCGGCCGTAAAACTAAGTTATCGCGCGATTTGCGACCATCACTGCCGGCCGTTACAGAGCCATTCGTCACAAGGACACTGCATACTTCGAACACAAGCACTAAACATTTATCCACCTGGAATCTAGGTAACTTTAATACCTAGTCGCTTTGTCGCTTTTACTGGGAAAATTAAGTTAGGGGCGTAAAATGAACATATCGTTTGTTATTGTTGCTATACACATAATATGTGTATCCCCCAGGTTCCCATCAAGAGGCGTCGCTCCTTGGCGAAAACCTGCTCGTTTGAACATTTAAGTTAATGTATTATTTTTCGCGTCGCAATAATGGAAAGCTACAATTTTGTCATTTTATCCCTTCGTATCAGTCTCGTAAGCGTCGAGAACCCTTCTGTGTGTCAGCGATACGCCTCGACTCGTCCCGCTTCGTCCCGTCTCACTTCGCCTAACAACGTTTCTAGTATAGGAACATGAACGTCACCCACATTGTTATGTACTATCGGTAATCGCTCAGAGTAGAGCGAGGTAAACAAAGAAAGTAACAGAATAGGCAAACTCCTTATCCAGAGTAGACCTCATTTATAATGTATAAATTCTTGCAAATAACTTTCTGATTTCACAAAATCACGTACAAAATCCAACAATGAATCTAAATTTCCCTTAATATTTACTGTCTGCAATGGATTTTGGTTTAATAAGTAAGGTGAAACATATCCCAATTTTGCGTTCTGCTAAGAGTTAATAGAAGGGTTAGAAGAAAGATGGGGTTTAATTGGCATGGCAAACAATAAAATTAATCGATCAAATTGGTGTGCTATGTAGATTCATCCACAGAGAGCTACAAGCTTATATACATATGCGACGATAAGAAACAGTTTGTTACTCAAAACCTTTAGCACAAAGCACAGGTAAACTCATTCCTCCCGATGTAACCAAACAACGAGAGAATACCTCGGCAAAGCGAAAAACTGTCCGAAAGCGATGTCCGACTAAGCCCCCGTTTGTTTTACTTGGCCGTAATGTTTTTAGCAGCTTTCCACTTTGCGACTGTAAAAGCTGTAAACCAACGACTGCGAAGCGAGGCTAGGTGAGAGTCCTAGAGCGATTACGTTAATCGATTACTGTCGTATTGCAATGTCGTATAACTGTATTGTTCCGAAAAAGTTCCGAAGTCAAGAATAAAATGATTACTAGCATCTAGATTTCTAGACAACCAGTGACATAATGGCTCGTCTAATACTCTTGACAGTTTATTTATTTATTTATACTTTATTGCACAACCAAAATTAGTACAAAAGTTGGACTTAACGCCATATGGCATTCTCTAGCAGTCATACCTTTGGGCCAAGCAGAACAGTGCGTCCGCTATGCCTAAAACATCCATGGTATGACATAAATTGAATGAATTAAAGTCGCATTACTATTGCCCTCAAGTTCTACAATTACCCTTATTTTTTATTTTAAATAAATAAAAAAACTTTATTTTCAGGTAAATTACACCCATAGAGTCACATTACACTTAATAATAATATAATAATTAATTAAATTAAATTTGATTAAATTGAATTTAGATACAAATGTTACTATATTCCAAAATGCACATTAAATTATTTTTAGAATTTACGCGGAGGAAATGCTTTGCATACCTACTTCCGTGGGAACGGCAATAGGTGATGTGGGACTCCCTTGACGAATGACAGACCGCTCGTCAACTATACCCGTCAACTTTCGCGAGTTCTTGCAGCCATAAGCAGCAGGACGATGAAGGATCGCTTATCGCATGAGCTCCATCGTCCAAGCGGCAATGCCGACCCAGCAAGCGTTGCGAATTTACAAAATAAAAATAAAGTTCGACTGCAGGTAGTGTCTCTGTGGTGGAATTGAAAAAGTTGCGATTGTTTCGTCCGATAAGTTTTTCAACTATATTCTCGATTGGCCGCCATTGGCCCGTGGCCACTCGATGGGAGATAGTCAGTTCATACACACAAATGTAACCAAAACATACAACGAATTGGCCCACAAATGTCAAAATTTCCAATGCCAAAATACGCATTTGATTAACCTACCGAGAGCCAGTACCACTTGACCACAAAAACGAACAGTTCTTTATTGAAACTAGTGAAAAAGGAAATTTAATCAGCGTTTCCTAACAAACACAATAGAGCTAAATGCTCGTGAATAACAGGCATCCAAGCATTCACGTTTAGCCTCGGTCTCGGGAATTTATTCCAAGTATATCCCGCACAGCGGAATAATCCTGTTTTTGCGTAAATACGGGGAATGAGACCATTATTTTTCGTTCAATTGACCTCACGACGCTAGATTTTGTTTCAATGAAGCTATTTGTAGGCAGAACCGTGAACTAGTAAGCCCAGATAATAATAAAGGAGGATATTCATGATATTGCCTTAAGTGAAATTGAATTGAATAACGCCAAATAATGTCAAGCACATTGACGACAAAGAAATAAAAAAATCTGTGTGCAAACATTTAATGCTATTAAAAAAGTTATTCCAAGGAGTTTCTATCAAATAAGAAAATGGAATAACTTTAACAGTAACCTTACTTTATAAGTCGCTAAAAAACTATTAACACTAAAACAACGTCTATCCACCACAACTTACATACATTTCAACAAACTTAATCACGTTTTAAAGTTTATTTCATATCTGATGTTATAAATTAGCCTTTATTGTAACAAAAAAATTCAAAAACTGTCGCCTTCCATATTTCAGCATAATATTGCCAACATAATGATGGTACCGTGACACACGCAGGGCATGACCGGTGAGCGACTATAAACTAGCTAGTACAGCCCGTTTACACCATGGTCTTCGTTTTACTAGTCTATATCGGATACGTTAATTTCTTCGATGGCGTATGGCGTTGTACGAGTGACTTCAAACACGACACGAGACGAAACGACACAGTTCTGATTCTGTACACAGTCACAGAATATATAAACACAGTTACAGTAAATAGTACATACTATTAGTATCGTGTGTCAAAGTGTGAACGGGCTGTAACATACGAAGTTATTCAAAACATGTAATGTGTTTTTAATGTGTTATTTATACGTACTTACTACTAATCGTACTATCGTAAAAATAGGAACGGATCGGTATTAGCGAAATAAAAGAATCGTTTATAAATTTACGACGTCACATCTTCTGTCATTTATAGGATTACCGTCTTACTACGAACTGTAGCGGTGTCGAAACGAAATTATGAGAAAAAAACGCAATCTGTTAATTGTACGTACAGTTTCGGGTTAGCAAACTCAGGGTAAAATAATTATTCCGTGCCTATAAGATTAAGACGCGTAGAAGTTGAATGCTCAAGTTATAGGTTAATACTTGTGATATGACGTCATAAAGCGCCTTCATCCGTCAAACCTTACAATGACATCATATGGAACGCGTAACAATTCATTTTCAATTGTGTCTGGAATCTCGGTGTTCGACTAATTAAAATTGAATTTTAATTTTAATTTAATGAACCAGCTTTAAAATTTAACCAAGGTCGTAGTTCAACAACTTCATGTCTTGTCATCGTCACGTGTCGTGTGTAGGCGCGCGCCATAAGCCGCGCGTGTCCCGCGATGCAATATTGTGCAGATTGCGTCTAGTTCCAACAACATGCAAATACATTCAATTTCGTTATTGTTCCCAGAAAACATCTTTAATAAACTCGGAACGTTGCACACAACATAGGCTCCTAACTTGTACTCGAGTGTGTATTTAAACAATAGTATTACTTTTGCTTGACAGTCAGTCATACGGGCGCCTAAATTGTAGTTTTCGTGAAAATTGCTAATAGAAATGAATACTAATGTCAATTTCATTTATCAGCAAAAGTATTAAGTCTCTGTTCAAAAGTAACTGAAAAAAGAAAAAGTTGTTCGTAAAGCTTTTTATCCTAATAGACAGACTGACAGACGTTATTAATTATGAAACTTTTACTATATAGCTCTGCTAAAAATACCTAAAATTTTTGTTTTCGAGATGTTATCTTACAACATGAGTAGGTACACATCTGGGCTTATTAAAAATATTTTTGCTTGTTAAACATGATTCGTTATATTAGTCCCTATTAGGGACTCCCTAAATGTCTAATCATAATTGTATGCTTAGCTGAACAATTTTGCTACAGTTGTTAGACATATATATTTATTTTTAATTCTGTTACTCCTTGGAGGTTAATATTTATTTCATACAAGCAGACCTAACGAAATTCGTTTCGCCTCTGGCCCTGTCCCGCCCCGGCCCGCTGTAACTAACACAACTTTATTTTATGTTAATATATTAGATACCAAAACGACATACTAATCAAAATTAATGACAATTAATTAAAAGTTTTTCCCTTTTCCTTTTCCTAAGTTTGAACGTATAACACCTGTCAAAGTGTTATAAACCTAAAGTCAACGTTCAACTTAACCTTTCTTTCAATTAGGAAACCCCTGCCTAGTATCTGACGCTCTACTCTACATTTTCCCGTGTTTTATTCAACACATAGTCCTTCCCATTCCTCTCACTCTTAGGTCATGATAGAAAAAGCAAAGAAAACACGGCTATATTCAAAAATGTGTACGGTTTAGGTCTCTGCCGCCTTACCACTTTTAAATGAATACTAACGACACGAAAACGGGCGTCACTTCAAACGTGACGCAACGCAAGCTTCACTTAAAAGGAAGATGTGCGAGCTATTTTTGCTCTTAAAGTGTGAAATCGATGAAATCGATAGTACATTCGGTTACAGATAGGCCTCCTGAACGAAGTAGATTGATCGTTGTGTTATGTTTGCTGGTACTGCAGTTTGCACTCACGCAACGTTAAGCCTACAATTGCATTACGCCTAATTAACGATTTTAAGCGCTCAAGCGCTGCATACGCGATAAACTAGCGGATGCCGCAGCGATTTCGGCGCGTGCACTCAAATACGCGAGCCGCACTTTGATGTAACTCACAATTATGTGAAAATTAACATCATCCGAAAATTAAAAAGAAGCGATACCAGTTATATGTAGATAGATGAATGAATCAGGAATTGCGGGTTGATGAAAGGTGGAGCCAATATTTCAAGTTAGTTTAGTGTGAATGTGTAGATGGGTGTTTTGATTGGTAGGTAAGTAGTAATATAAGTTGATATATCACTTAACTTTATCAAGTCATAAAAAAATTCAGTGTAATAAGCCGGCTCTATGAAAAAACTAAAACAAGTGTGAAATAATTCTTGATAAAGGTAGTTGTTATGTTTTTTTAGGAATTCTCCAAAAACATCTAAATTATTTTAATGAAATTAGCGAGATAATGACAAGCAATTGTTCTTCTTTGTCCAAACTAATGTTGCTAATGACCTGACACGAACTAACGAAAATTCTTTAAGCTCGAGATAAAGCAACCCTTAGCTTACTCATAAATCCTAAAAAAGTCTCATTCGAACAACAGTTTTATCTAAAAGAAAGAGATGTACGTGCTTAAAGCGAGTTATAACGCGTCGCTCGGGCGCTTTTTACCACGGGCGCTATTAGAGGCTGACGCCTGCTGAAATATTAGGAGTAGAAACAATTCGTTTACTTTATTAATTTCCCCAAGGGGAAAATATTGAGTTGTAGACTAACAGTCGTTTGGAGGGAACTAGGCATTTTTGAGGGCGTTAATAAAAATATGAAAATTAGTTTCAAACGCGAACGAAAGATAAATCAGCTGATCAACAAATGTTAGATGGACTCCGTAACAAATTAAAACATGGGGAATCATAAAGTTTTCAGTAAAGTAACTTATAAGTATTATCCATTTACAAACGAAAAGTAATGGCATATATGACTTTGGTCACGATAGTTAACTCGGACTGACAAGTGGTTAAGGTAAAATGTTATTCATAAATCTAGACCTAGCTATTGAACACGTAAAACGACAGTATAAAGTCAAAAACATTCAAACATAGGTATTAGTTAGGTAGGTATTCATCTTTAAGAATAGGTATTAGTTTTAAAAACCTGTCATTCACTCAGAAAACAACAAAATGGGAATACAACTTGTTTACCGCCGGGGCTATGTTAAAACCTCCATAATTATAAATGTTTAACAGTGACTTGGTGCGGCCCATAAAATAATACACTCCGCAGACGCGGTGAAAGCCACACTCTTGTAAAAATTCGCTGAAAAACTCCCCCATTTTCCTCCATTCGCGCCGACAAATGAGCGGCGAGACTACATGACGCACCGTGTACAAAGTTTTAACGTTTTTGCTAGCGGCAGGCTCTACTAGACTCGTTATTACAGAATAACGCTTTAACTATAAAGTTTATAAAGTTATCTAAAATAATAAACTAAAGTAGTTGCAAAAAAAAATTACGTATGGCGGCTTATTAGGAGCGCCATTTGAACAGTTTGCTGCGATACGACTTAAAATTCGGTAATTAAACTTATTGAATAAGAACTCATTTATAGAAGTTACTCAAAATTAGATTATGAATATTTCGTCTATAATAAACCCTAGTTTTACAGTTATTATTATATCCTTTGCAATTCTGCACACACCGGTCAATCCTAATTGAGATCGCACAGATCTGGATCATTTTACATTCAATACCCAATATGTAGATTAAACTGTTAAATATGCAAAACAATCTCCGCTATTCGGTCCGCTCACAAGCGTACATACTCGTACCTACTCGTAAATGCACTCAAATCAAAATTAATGCATAAGAGAAGTATGTTTGATTTTATTTATTCATTTTGTTCATTTCATTTGAACTGTTTCAAATGCTATCAGAATACTCCGGTCATATTGAACATAAATTATTAGTGAACGTAAGAAAGTAAACTGAAGCTCTATCGACTAAACCGATCAGTAAATCCGTAATGTAGTACTAAGCATTTAAATCAAATTACGACTTGCTGCTAAAATATTTTAAATTCACGTTATAATGTTTCAATTTCAATGCATTGAACTGTTAAATATGCAAATGAATTTGGATGTTTAGGGCAATCGCATTTTATATCAAAGTGCCTTTTAAAACGAAAAAGATATAAGTCGCCTTTTATTGAAAACAATGCACCGAAGATTTGCTAACTAAGTAAAGTACTCGTAATTAGTTTAATGCTTTAGTTAGGTCGAATAATTCCAGGA
Organism: Pyrausta aurata; assembly: GCA_963584085.1. Taxonomy (NCBI): domain Eukaryota; kingdom Metazoa; phylum Arthropoda; class Insecta; order Lepidoptera; family Crambidae; genus Pyrausta; species Pyrausta aurata. The sequence goes on along the minus strand of OY757255.1, from coordinate 173,387 downwards.
CAAAGTTGAAATTTTATTTGCTCAAAACCTAGCATTAAGAAAAAAATGCAATATCGTATGGTAGGGTCAATTTTAAAGCTTTCATATGAGAAGACGAAAGATAATGATTGTGCCAGAATTTGTGAATAGTACCAGTAAGCGAAAACAAGAACTCGGCCGAAGCAGACATCAATATTCAAGCTGCCGACGCGAAGGAATCCAGCAGCTTAGAACGCGAACGCATGAATAAGAGAATTTAATAGAAAACCTTTCCACCATATTGCTTTCAATCTTTCATTACTCGCAGCGCGTATTCCAACATTCTTTATTAAAAATATTTCCATAAATATTTATTTTTATTTGATCCTGAATAGAGTTATTGAACAAGCGCATGGGTCGAGCACTCGTACGAGCGGGTAGTCAAACGAATAAAAGTCTCAATACATGTATTTTCAAAATTAATTTGGGGCTTATTCAACCTGAAAAATCTTTGGAAAACGATCTTGATATCTGTTTTAGAATTTTTCAGGTAAAACCTCAAAGCATAAATGAGCTAGCGAAACAGTTTTCGATAAATACCTTCGTAGATTATTACGTTACACTTTTCATTTGGTAATATCAGAAAATAACATTAGTATAAATAAAATATTTTTAGTGGTCTGAATTGAAAGAAAACTTTACTTAAGTGTATGAAAGTAGATAAGAACTAGAGATGCGCCGAATAGTGGTTTCACCGAATAACCGAATACCGAATACTATTCGGTTCAATCTTTGCCGAACCGAATATTCGGAAAAATTCATAACTGTAATAATGTATCCTCATGTGCGCAGAGAACAGCGAGCGTCGAGCTTAAGTTAAAGACTGACTACTCAAACATTGAGCGGCCAGGCCGCACTACATATTATTTATATATTGTATCAGTTCAATAAAAATTGATTTATGTACTCATTCATCCTCCATTTAATTTGGTGTAAATAAGAGTCATAGTCAGTAAATTAGGCTAACCACCGCAAGTTAGTTGCTCAGTCGATGACGGGCGAGATTGATCGACCCATTACACACAGATGCCACGAGGATTACTTATTATTGATGACGTCATCACTCGGGACGACACCGTCTCTTTGATTTAGTAATATGGCCGGATAAAGTGAACTTAATACCACAAGAAAAAAATGTTATACTATAGTAGGTGCCAACGCGTAATATTAATTATTCATGGTATGGCGAAATTATTGAACTTCGTTCTTTAGAATTCAAAATTGCACAATATGCTATGGACTGAAATTAAGTTCTGCGGTTTCTAGCTTCAGCGGGCGTAGTTTAAAGCAATATTTTGACATTCGCGTAATTATACAGGATAGTATTAATCGTAAATATTTAACCGATGCAATGGTAACGTAATTTTACCATTACTTTCGATAAAGAATCAATCCGTAAAATTGTTGTTTTATTGTAATGAGTATTCGCGTAAACTTCAGAACCAAATATTTCGATAAAGAAATTGGGAATTAGAAAATTTTGAAACCAATACCTCCTAAGCACAACTTTTAAAATGCAATTAGTAACGCAATTAATGATAATTAATAAATGTAGTTGTTACATCCATCATTTTTATTCATGTGTATTTTTTATATGACGGCTTTATGTTATTCAGGAATATGCGAAGTCTGAACGACAACAATGTGATTGTTTTACTCTACTCTAGCAGGCTCATTAAGCTCTTCTTTCCACTTTACAGTAACGGAAAACTAGTTTGTATGCGATTACATTCAAACTATGTGTATTAGGTGTTACTTTAAGTAGTAAGCATCAATAGTAGATTGTTATAGGTACAAAGGGAGAAAGTGAACCATTTCACTCGAGATGTTTCTCTTAAATAATAATTCGAGAGTGAAATGGGTGCTTTCACCCGAGTTAAACATACTATTTTTCATTTCGACTGTAAGGAAAAACAATAAATTTACAATAGTGGTTGTAGATGCCATGGTGAGGTAGGTATTATGTAGTTCAGCGATAAAGGGAAAACTCAAGTTTTTGCACAAGATTATAGTTGATTTACAGTACTTCAAACATTTAACATGATTAGAAAGAGTAACGGCACGAATATATTAAAAAAAGAGTTCAAAAAAGCAGACGATATAAAATAATTAAAATCCTTGTAAAAATATGGATCGTATTTTCCACAGATGATAATTGTCAAAATTAAAAAAGTAGACAGAGTCCAAAAAGAAAAAGAAAAAATGACACTGACAAACTAAATTAAAAATAAAAGTGTCATCTTGGTATTATGGCGGGAAATTGAATATTTTAATCACAGATTAGTAATATGTCTATTTTAGTTATAGATTAAATTAAAATTAGAATAATTGTATGTTTTTTATATCAACGATCATAATAAACATGTTTTTCAATGTAAAGCTATGTATATAATGTAATGTATATACTGATGGTAAAAGACCAGATGGCCTAACCCTGGTACCTTGGGAAAAGAGTAGGTGTCTTTTGTGGGACGCGACTTGTGTAAGCACCTTTGCGGCATGCCACTTGGGCCGTACTGTATTGGCACCTGGGGCAGCAGCCGTGACAGCGGTGCTTAAAAAGCATTCAAAATATAGTGCCTTCAGAGACAACTTACCATTTCGTCCCCTTTGCTATCGAGACTGTGGGCTGTTGGGGGTCGGAGGCCAAGAAATTCATTGCTGAGGTGGGTCGTCGCTTGAGGGTAAGGTCCAATGATCCTCGTGCGGGGTCATTTCTTATCCAGAAGTTGGCTCTGGCCATCCAGCGGGGTAATGCGGCGAGTGTGATGGGTACTTTTCCCCCTGGCACACTCCAAGGTTGACACTGTGTTGTTTATTTTTATTTTTAAGTTAGTTAAGTTTTTTTTTAAATTTTAATGTTAAAATTAGGAGAATAATTATATCATAAATATTCAAGTAAATAATATTATGCATAATTGTAAGTTGATATTCTTTGATTAGGGACTTACCAATAAAATTTAGGTAACATTTCTAAAATTTCAGTGTAAATTTGATTGCGTAATTATGTATAGCTAAGCAAAAATGTTTATTATTTTAATAATATGATGTGACTCAATTATTTTTGACCCAAGCTCTGACTGCATACCTGGACTCACAGTCATGCCAATTAAAACTAAATTACTTTCTACCCAAGGGATGGATAAGCTATTTTCCACCCAGCTATCTACACAGGAAAGTGCTATTTTCCGAACAGGAGAGATGAAAAAGTATTTCGTGAGTATAAAAATAATCTATTCAGAATATCTACAATACCGTAATTACAAAAATTTTACAAATTTTACCAAAAAAGACCAGCAAAAAGCCATACTGCATCCGAAATGACCGTCACCGATTAAAATAATCGAGGCAGAGAAAGGGTGTCGAGCGAGACGGATCTTGTGCCATTTTTGTGGCATTTTCAGAAACGGTCCCATTGTAGGCCTTGACTCGGATGCGATCGATCTGGGATTATACACGGCTAGGTGGGCACTTGGTTAGTTAGTTAAGAAGATATGCAGATTATTTGCTAAATTGATTAAATGATAGGAATGACTTAAAACAGTGGACGTAAGTCATACATGTCGAAGCAGATTTAAAAGGTGTTTTTTAGATGTAATTAGGAAAACTTTTAAATTGTTTGCTGCTAAAGATATAAAACGAACATTCGAGCATTTTTTTTTCACAGCCGGTATATGGGCAAAACGTGACGTTTTAAGAGACTCTATTACAAAATGTTTTAGTTAGAATTTGATTTATATAAGGTTTTATTTGATGGCTCCTACTTTCTAACAAAATATAAATAAGAGCGATAAGTGAGCCATAATTAATGATTAAACGAACTTACCTGTACGTGAAGTTCTATCATAATTATACGAAGTATTCGTCCGAAGATATTAGTATTATACACATGTAGTATCGCTTGCACTTATCACCACATAGCACAAATTTTAGAGCTAGATAAAAATAAATTACAGGTAAAAAATGTTTTTTCCGGATTATATTTTTAAAAATAAAATAGAATCAATATCCGTATCCTGTAAAAAGAATTAAATAAATTAAGAACACTTCCGTTCCGTCACTTCCTCCACGCCATTGCTTTTGAAGCCTTCATTTAGTTTAGAGATAATAATATGATGATATTTCCTAGAGATGGGTTTTTGTCAACACAAAAAGTATGCATCGGGTGGGTGGGACTTTCTACTAATATCTTCGGACGAATACTTCGTATAATTATGATAGAACTTCACGTACAGGTAAGTTCGTTTAATCATTAATTATACTTCAGTATTCGTCCTCGATATTAGTATTATACACATGTAGATGTTTAGAGCATGAAAGAAGGAAATATCATCTATGAGTAAGAACTTGATCAATTCTTTCAAAGAATCATATTAAACAAATAAGTTACTTATGATAGTATGATTATCAATCATTAAGCAAGAATTATTTATCAGGTTAACAACAAGGAACTAGCAAAATCAGAACAAAATGTACTGTCTACAGTAACTATTTTATAATAGTTATACTACTACAGGTTTATACCCGTGCGAGGGTATTTTGGAGTTGCTCAACCAAGTTACTAATACAGGTTGACATTAATATCGGCTGTGGACGTCGAGGCATGATGCCTAGGGCTGTGCGCGGATATGTCAACTCCACTAGTCCGCAAAGTCACATTGATATACGGTTTTCTAATCAGAAGACAATAAGTTATCAGATTTTCTTAAAGGTTCATTTTGGAATAGTAAACGCATGACATGCGCCTAGGACCAAATATGCGCCTAGGAGGCAATAATTAGTTAAGCCTGTTATTTGAATAAGAATCGGGTTATCAGAAAAAGTATACATATTTCTAAAATTATTTGTAAAAGAAAACACTCTTAGTAAGTACAAGTAAGTAAGTACGAGTTGTAACAAAAAACTATGAGACGATCATTTTTTACCCATTTGTTCTAATGAGATCACGATTGAATAGTTAATCCAGATAGTCTACTGAATAAAATATTCAAGTAACATTATGTTTTCATAAATTAGTGCGCAGCCTATAAACTCCTTTACAACATCCTGAAAAGAACTTCATTTTCAAAATCTTGAAAACCAAATTGAAAGCAATAAAACTGCCTTTTTATAATGCCATACTGAAATCCTTTGTTTGTGGTTAGGTTAGGTTAGTTTAGTAAGGTAATCTGAAATCAACTTAGTAATAAATTGTTCTATAGAAATCAATAGATATTGTTAGTTTTGCAATAACAATACCATCTTTTGATACAAATATCATACTGAAATGCTGTAACATGTTGTTGTACATATTAACCATTACAATGTCTGTTATTACAACTTCTTGCAGGTTTTATGAAGTGAGGATACCAATGTTATAAATGGCCAGTTCGGCACAATTTACTGAAGAAAAATCATTATTTTATACCTATTACAGATTTCAGTCTTTAAATCTAGGCAAAAAAGGGATAATGGTGTTACAGTAATTACCTACTGGCATCAAGTGAACTACGCTTAGTATCTGCCAGCAGTGTCGATAGAAAAAACAGAACATGACATGAAAAACCTGATTATTGCTTCTGCTATAATCATGTAAATTTTATTCTTACACTTTTGAATAAACAAGCAACTGAAAAGTTAGTTGTAAATTTTTTACAACTAATAGATGTATTAACGACAAATTCGTCCGCGTCCAATCACCACGACGCATATTTGGCGCATATTTTAATAATATTAGAAAATGCGGGTACAAAATTAACAGTTTAAGTGTACCAAATTAACAAAAATCACACACTGTAACCCTGTATCAAATACACTAGGATTTTGATGATGGATCAGTCATTCAGGGAATGAGCGCTGGGTGAGTGAGTGATAAATTAAACACTAAGGGATCGCCGGTAGCATTTACAAAAGGATGACAAAATAATATTGATAAACACATCCGTGAGGGTAAGTTTCTTTTCATATCCGGGTGACATCGCGTCACTAATTCCTATAAAACAGTATTATAAACATATTTTATATTTATCAGAATTGCAAATATTTGTAGAAATGAAAATGTGGGTATTATTGTTTACTTCTCGCAAGTTTTATGCAGCTATCACTATGTTACCTACCTAATGAAAGTATTTCGAAATTATGCGGTAAATATTCCAGCTCCAAAAAATTCCAAATGATAACATATTGTTTCTAGTTGTAATCACTGAGCGCTTGCTGACCCGTTCTCACAGGCCGCGCCCTACCCCGTTGTTGAGGCGTCAGAATAATCTCACAACCATAGTAATACAGCTAATTTTCTGGATAGAATTTTTAAAAAAACATCTAACCACCAATAACATTGGATAAGATATAAATCGGTATAATATTCATATGACGATCATAAGCATCATAGTCTTTTAAATTGACATGTACGCTTTAGTTCATGGTCAAATCCAGCATAAAACAAAATCAAACTTTGCACATTTTTCTTGTTTTTAAACAAAAAAAAAAAAGGAAAAAATGAGCAAAGCTAAAAAATAATTTAACTTGATGCTCTTCCGTTTGTCTGTAGTATGCATGCAGCATGTCAATGTTTAGAATTAAATGGAAAAGTTTATATATTGAGCCTTGGAAAGATGTGTAGCTTTTTTGAATAAGTCTATATCCTTATACTTAAGCATTGTGTTACTTGTTATTGTTGATGTCTTTATTGTATTCCAAATAAATACATACATGTAGCCTAAACAGTAAAAAGCAAACAAAACCACAGTTTTAATTTGAGTCTACCTTGGTTAATAATATCAAAATATTATGGTGAATTGCACCGAACATCCTAACAGTAATATTCTATATCTAAAACTCTTGCAAAATTAATTATCTTCTCTATTTAACCAAAATATTCCTGTAAAAAACAACTGAATTGTTGTTGTAAAAAGTTAGAAAGTCTTAGGATTAAAAAAAAATCTTAAGGAAAATTGTAAAAAATCTACAATAATTCCTTTCCTTTACAAAACACGTAATATTGTATTTACAGAACATAATCTGTCACGACAAGGTTAGTCAAGTCGATGATGGTTAATGGTTATAAAACAATGTTTTGAAGTTAATTTACACTGTACCGACTATACAGATATAATCTGTTTTTAGAGGTTAAATTGTGTTTTTTCTTTACTCTTTCTAATGATTTCAAATCAAATGAATTTGAAAAAGAATAAGCTCGACGTGTTCGAAAGAAGATTGAAGATCACGCTCTGTATAATATTATATAGTAGCAATGGAAAAGAAAAACTTGTCTAATTTATAAAACTGTGTTTGCTCGATAATCGACTTATAATAAAGTACGACTCGCATCTTCTCAAAAGATAACTTTTCACCTGATAGTGTCTGATCATATGCTATACTGTTTTACAAATGACTCACGTAGCGTACCTCGTGTTCTGCAGTCTGCGGTTGTGTTGCGGTCCGATGCGATCCCATGCTCGAGGACGTCACTGGCGATGGCGCTGGCGGTAGCTGGTGGTAAAGCCATAAGGGCTGCTTCCTATCTGCGTGGTGCACTCACTGTATTCCAACTTTTATTAAATGTTAATAATACCTGTTTGTTCGCGACGAAAAAGTTATAAAGAGAATTGCAAAAACCATTATAAATTTAAGCAGGGTTACAACCTGCAACCTTTGGCAATTAATAGGGCTACTTGTAAAAAACAACGGTGTCAGACAAGGAATCTACCTCTTTGTTCTATGCAATTTTTAAAGTTTGCGTAGTGAATTATACTACATAAACCAAAATAAAACTACATAGTCAGCCTGATTTACTGCTCTGGCAGATTTTATAGTTTCTTTGACGGTAAAAATAAAATAAAATGAAATGATAATGAATAGTGTGCGTAGTACTGCGCGTTGCACAGTAGGCGAGGGCAGCGGCGTTAAATAAATGTTTTAGCTTTCGTAGCCAGGTTTGGCCATGTTCAGTCAGATGAACACACACAAATTAACACAGATGTGTGGCGATTGTCATGCTTAGGTAAGTAGTAGGATCGGTCCAAAGAAAATATCTAATAGGTTTGGTTTGGAAACCGTCCATTTATTGCAGGATTTTTAATGACTCACCGGTTGCATCTCGATCTCTGGTGTTGTCGTCGACTGCTCTCCGTCCCAGCTGCATCACGAGACGTGGACGGCTGCGGCGGTATTGGTGGCAGGACTACATCAGCTCTGGATGTAAAGGGCAGATGCGACGCCGCCCATGCGGGTTGCACATGTGTAGGTTTTTCTCCATTGCCCGTCGACTGCAGCGGCCGTGTTCAGTCGAGCTAAGTCTGAGAAGACGAAGCTAAATGGTTTTAGCGTGGAAGAGTCCAAAATACAATTCCGAGTGCTAGAAACCTTGTAGTACGCACAAAACAGTCCAAAATACTGTACGATGCGTATTGACTGAACAGACGAGGCCGAAATGGTTTAAGCGTGGAAAAGTCCGAAATACAATTCCGAGGTGCTATAAACCTTGTATTTACGCACAGACGTACGTATTTGTTCAACGATTCGGAAGGGTCTTGAGTTCGAGGAATCCAATCTTGATAGTTCACTAAAATCACTGAAATCACAAAAACTATTATTAAATTTATTCTGCACGGAACGAGAATTGACGTGCTTTAGTGGCGAAGCACAAATAGCGAATGAAGGCTTCAAAAGCAATGGCGTGGAGGAAGTGACGGAACGGAAGTGTTCTTAATTTATTTAATTCTTTTTACAGGATACGGATATTGATTCTATTTTATTTTTAAAAATATAATCCGGAAAAAACATTTTTTACCTGTAATTTATTTTTATCTAGCTCTAAAATTTGTGCTATGTGGTGATAAGTGCAAGCGATACTACATGTGTATAATACTAATATCGAGGACGAATACTGAAGTATAATTTCCATGTACTTTTGCAATTGATGAAATGTTCTCTGTTTAAAAGCTTTCACCGTATCACAGAACCGTTTGCGCTTAAATAAATACTATCATCAACAATTACAAAAAACGTTAGTAACTGCCAAGGGTTCGTTATTTAAACGAAAGAAACGATATTTATATCTATTATCGTCTCAAAAGTAATTTCCCAGTCACGTCCTCCGTATCACACTAAATTAGGGGAGGTGGCCAAAGTGACAGACTCACCCGTAATCCACCGAATTTAATCACGAAGTTTTTGAAACAATAATTCTTTACAACGTTGTTTTGCGCAAACAAATTGTTAAAGTTCCTTACTTATTCTATAATTATGCGGCGAGCACACGTTGCGCCGCAGACCCTCCCGACACAGTGAAAAAAACAGTTGGTGATTTCCTTTTAATATTACTAACTACTATATTTATTACTTAATTTTATTTAATATTGTAACCTTGATAATGAGGAACCATGACAAGTATAGTATTGATTTTTGTTTTATATGTATAACATGTAGTCTATAACTATTATTATTGTGTACAATTAGCTTTCGAAAGTTACTAACTGATCTTCTCGTTTACCACCTAGAGAGAAATGGGAGTGACTGAAAATCAGCGCTGGCTAGGCTGGTAGGGCCTTCCCAGCATACGCTGAGTCATTTCCATTTGCCTTTTATTTGCTATGATAAAGTATGTATTTGTATCTATTGTAAAGGCAATAAAAAAAAATCATTTTTTCATTTTATTTCATTAAACTGTAACTAACCGATGTCCTAACACAACATGCTGAATAATAACAAAAAGCTAAATATGCATGCATGACTGATGTGGACGCTCAGCTCTATTAATGAATGCCAGTTATAAAGGCAGCCATTAGAACTTCTAGTTAATAATAAGATGCTATCCTGTATAATAAATTGATAATGGTGTGCAATAAAGTATTTTAATTATTAATATTACTAAGCGTGCATATAATATTCCGCTCGAACTAGCCTGTTGTCGGTACCTCACAGCGTCAGCGTTGTTCAGTGCAGTAAACGTACTGTTCGTTGCGTCAACTGTGCCGCCGCACCACCCCGAATCACGTAGAACTTTCAACTTCCCACACTTTTCGCCTCGAGTGCCCCTAACTCGTTTTTGCTGTCCCAACTTATGTCTACTTTTTACATCGTTTGTTGATAATAAAAACTCCTGAAACGTGATATTACTTGTATTGCTTATTTCAAATAAACTGACGTTATAAAAATGGTTAGTGGCTGTAAAAGCTCTAGATTCAGCACGCTTCGTTTCAATTGTTGATTCACAAATTATCTTTTATATTTATTTAGCTTTTTTCATTTTATTTGTTTATGGGTTAAATAAATTGTCGAAATACGTGTATTGGACATTTAAGTCCAGAAAATACATACTGAACATAGTAAGGCGTATCTAACACGAACGTAAAAAGCCTTTACACTTACGCACAGAAGGGCATTTATTACTAAATTGGCTTAGGACTAATCTTCAGTTGTCAACCCAGACTCACATGCTAACGCCCAGCCCTAGATTTATACACACTAACACACTGCGAGCAAGGCAATTCGGTAATTTGTTAACTGAACACCCCAAATATTTTGAACTAATTTATTATAAGTTTATACAAGGTGCTTCAAAACAACGAGTAAAGAATGAAGGGACCTACTTTGAATCAGTAACTGAACATCTTTCTCGTAGAAACATAGGTCGAATAACGCCAAAAATAATTTGACTTCCCATACTAAATCGGTCATGTGACCCATCTGATTTCTATGGAGAGTCAATTAATTTTTGGCATACTTATTTTGACCCATGTTTCTAGGAGAAAGTTGTTCAGTTACTAATTCTGAGTAACTCCCTTCATTCTTTACTCGTTGTTTTGAAACACCTTGTATATTTACCATTATTATTCGCGTGGAGTTTTTCAAAGGCGATTGGTCACTCATATTCTATTTCCTGCCTTTCTCGTAGCGTCACCGCGGCTTTGATAAACACACCGCTTTGATCATGACGTCATCTGCGCGCGGAAATGATACGATAGAGTTGGATCGCATAGCTTATCAGGAAAATCCTGCCTTTGAGGATTAAAGAGATTGCACGTTGACAATATCTAGTTATCTAGTAAAACAGGTTTTTTTATTGAATATATTGTGGATGGTCAATCACACAAGTCTTAAAAGGGCTACGTTGGGGTCTGTAACGAACGGACGTCACATACCTACAATATATCTGTACAAGAAGAAACTGCAAGTATCTCTTATGAACAGGTTAAGTAGGCTAATACTTACATGAAAATTAAATAAAGGTTGCCTTAATGATATTAATTTTTATCAATTAAAACACCTACCCAACACCAACAGTCACGCCTATATACAGTGGTGTGCACTGAATTAAGAACCGTCTGTGCTCCTCAGCACATGCAGAAAACAATTCGTTTATTTGTTTACCTACTTCGTCGAAAATTATCATTAACGGCGCCGGCGGATGTGCAAATAGTTAAGCACGCATTTCCGTTTTGGTTTTGTTAGTACAAGAGATAATAAGTTATTCTATTCCTACATAATATGGCGTCCAAACCGGTCAATTTGAACATGTTTAAAGTTCTAAAATTGTATTGGTTGTATTAAATATAAAAAAATGGTAATGGGAGACGTAGTCTTTCAACCAAGAACATCAGTACTATGTCATTGGTAGATTTATTATACCTACTAAAATATGAACTTTCTGATAATGGTAAATACTCCGAAGATAAATGTTATTTATGTACCGTGGAACCGGGCAACTTTGACCTTGGCAGACAACTTTGCCCAAACACTAAAATTAACTAAATATAGAAACGCATATAAAAAACTTTATTTAAGCAAATGGAGACTTTTGAGATGTATAGCGAAAACTAAAACATCTGTTTAGCAACACTGACTACTACAATCGCAGGGAACTTATTCGGGAATGTGTCAGCTACCGTCAAAGTGATATCGTCGTAAGTGGGCCAAAATTGTTAGTTCAGTTTGGAGGTCCGCATTGCCAGAAAAAGTTGCGCAGACAGGATAATTTTTATTACGTGTAGGGCATTATTTGCTGCTTCTTTTAATCAGGTTTTGATTCAAATACTCGTCTTAACTAACAAGAAATTTGTGTGAGCAATGTTACCAACCATTTGTAGACAGAGGTTGACATTGCCCAGCTCTAAAATGTTACAAGGGTTGACATAATTGAAAATAACAAGAAAATATCTGAAAATAACTATCAATAATACTAATATTACAAAGCTGCAGAGTTTTCTGTTTGTTGGACTGTAAATATACACACTGGCTCAAAGTTAGGTTAGGTTACTTATTTTATTTTCATCTGATGCACAAAATTCCCTCAGTATGAAAGTTCGACTAAATGTGAGGGTTACATTGCCCATCGCCATAAAAACTTTAAATAGGCTTCTATTTATTTGAAACAGTGATGGCGTACTATGTTTCGCATTTCCTAACAATATTATCTTAAATCAAAGACCTAAGGCTTATAGTTGCTGAGATATTGGAGGTGGGCAAAGATGTCAGGTTTGGGAGTCAATTTTCCCCGCCTCTGTTTTTGCTTATATCTCAGCATCTATTAGGAGTTATACCACCTAGTTTTAACAGTTTGTTTGATAATTTTTAAAGGGCCGATTCAGAACAATAAATTTATCATTTTTTGTAGAAAACACTATGGGTTTTTATCCGCTAGTATTTGAGAAAATTGAAGACTAAGGTGATATTTTTTTCTGATTTTATTTTTTTATTAATTAAGGCTAAGGTAAGAGAAAAAAAAGGTTTGGGCATTGAATTGAGAGAGGCGAAGCCAATGACGTAGATAACTTTTTAAATTGTCAGGGGGCTTTTTTGAAAAATGGTGTTGTCTATGTTAAAGAAAATAATAAAAATTAAAATCTTGATTTTCCAAAAAAAATGATAGTGTCCTGTTTCTATGATGTATACGAAGCCACTGTTGAAATATTATCACTTAAATTGATTTGACCTTATTTAAATGTCAACTAAAGGCTTGGGAAAATCAAATAAAGGTTGGATATTTTTTGAATAAAGTCCAAAAATCCGAAAAAAGCGGGCAAAGATGCCCCGGTTTTACGGTAATAAATATTTTTTTTACTACAATTAATAGTGTTAAAAGGTTTGGATGGCCCCTGAAAGATTTCAAGTTACGCGAAGTAAGTATAAACAGTGTATCCATTTAAAAGCTTAGAAAGTTACTAAAAAAGGTTAAAACAAATTGTTTATTTTCATAAAAACCATCAACCATCAATCTTTCGAGCATTTACTTTTCTCAGCAATTTCGTTTGAAGTAACTTTTATTAATTTACCAATGATACACTATATACAGTGTGTCCAGCCAAGAAATAATAAAACTTGAAGGGCAATCTACAACGAATTTCATCGAAGAAAATACCACATATGGGGGGTCAATTCCAAAACCATACGATATGGCAGTGATTTTTGTTTTATTTTTACAAAAGTGCACGGCGGTTTGAGTGTCACGTGTTGTGGGGTCTCGTTTTTGGTGTTATTTTAAAGGAAAAGGTGTAGTGTAACTCATACATTAAAAAGAGGCTATCGAATGGCTTCAGTTTTAGATTGCCTAAAATAGAAAGTATTTTTAACAGTTTTTTTGCGCATTTGGGTAATTCATTCTAAAATTAAATAGAAACGATACTATTGACATACCTTTTTTAATGACTTAAAAGTATTTGAGTAACATACATACAGTCAACAAATTGATGCCGCAAACACTGCTTTCGGTCTATTAATTCAAGAGTTGCTAACGATTAAAAAGACGCCTTTACTAATATTTGTGTAGTAGTGTAGTGTAGTAGTAGTGCACACCACTCTATGTTCGAAACGAAAATTAAAAAAACATGAAAAAAGGCACTTTTATGCAATGTAATGTATAATGAATGCTGTTGTGACAACTTTGACAGAATAGAGTTAACACGTTCCGGGACACTACTCCAGACACAATAGATGTTTTATTGTTTTCACGCCTGTAGGCGGGCACTGTCCCGGAACGTGTTAAAATCAAGATACATAATTTATGAAATGCTACTGGACTGGACAGTCGGGTGACTCGGGTGGCTAACAGGCCGAATATCGTTAAAGTTTCTGTGGTAGACTGGATTCACTTTCTGCGCACGAACGCGGGTCAAAATAACAGTAACGTCTCTCTGTACGCGGAGGCAAATTCCCGCTGACGCGCATACGACTATCAATTTTGTCGGATCCATATAAAATGATTTCCACATCCCCCCTTATTTCGATGGAAAATGATTGTAACCCACAACGCTAGTCTCCCAATTTCGGACGTCTTCCGGTCAGCCCGTGATCGGAATGCAAAGGAATGTCCAAACTCCACCCACGCCCCCGTCGCGTCGCCTCTCCTACCCCTCCCTCTCGCGTTATTGGCAAACTTTCCATCGAATACATATTTTCATACTTTCCAAGACATTGACATGCATGGAAGTAATAAAAAGTTGAACGGGAAAAGCGCCATTGGACAATCGGAATGAGTTGCCAGGATATTAAGTCGCTTTTTCTGTTCTCAGAGTCTGATTAATTAGAACGATAAAAAAGAATTGCCATAGTGTATTGTAATGTACGCGGAAGGATAGAACAAGATGAATCAATGCAAAAGCTTGATTTAGCCCCGTATTTGAAATTAAAAAAGGTTAAAAACAACGTGAATTATTAGTTATAAACAAATTATCAACTACGTATTTTTGGGAGAATTCTTATTTATGTAACAATACTTAATGATTGTAATGATAAAATTTTACTACTACACACAGTACCAACGTCTTACAAAAATGTTCTGGAAACCAACAGAGATGATAACCACGCGCGCACCACGATCAAATAGAAAGAGCATTAAAAGTATACAAAACTAGCACAGAAGAAGCCGCGTCCAAACAGATCGGATTCGCACCTGAGCGCTGATCGAGGCCAGATAGTTTACACAGCTCACTCGCTGATAAATAAATACACTGTCGGCAGGGCTGCCAACTTAAAGACTAAAGTGAAGTAAGCTAAGAAGGTGTAGTAAGGAAGTATGTCTGGCGCTTATAATAGGTACTATAGTCGGCGTGTTATCAACTGAGTCCTGTCACTCCTGCTAGTGTCATGTCTATCTAACTTGCACTAACCTATGAAGCAGTGCGCTGTTTCTTCGTTACTCTAATAATAGTCCCCCCTAGCCTATTTCAACTACGGTAGCCAGTCACAATGACTAACCGACTGCGAGGGACATTTTATAGTGCTAAAGTGTGTGCGGAAACACAGGTGCAATCTCTATTCCTTTCACTGTCATAGCCCAATGGGACAGCAATCTGACACGACCGGAGAGAGATCTGGCGTAAGACCAAAGGCTTTATGTGCTTCCCGAGGCACGGGGGTGTAACACCACCAACTTCCAAACTTCGGGCTGCCCTGAGAATTTCTGAACATAAAAACTCAGGTACATATTTTGGCCCGACCCGGGGATCGAAAATGCAACATTAGGGCTTTCTACTCACTCTACTGACATTAGGGCTTCATATAAGACTCAGTTGCTAACGAGCTGACTGCAAGAAAATTACTAAATGCATTTCATGTCATAGTCGAAAGATTACTTAGGTACGTTAAGTCAAGCACGCTAAAATTGCCACCCAGATTCCAGTAGATCGTCTAATAACAATAATAGTGACATAAAAAGACCAAACCTTGATTAAGAATCAAGATTTTTACTTGTGTTACCAACTGAACTTCGACAACTTACTATCCACACAAGTAAAGTACCATGCCTCGTAGAAGTAATGTTCACAGCCTGTAAGAATAAGTTTCATTTATATGTCTTTCTTAAAAATCCATTAACGCCTTGCTGGTTGATTGCACGCAACCCTGTTCACAAATAAACGCAGTGCCACACGCAGGGAAGGAAGCGTAAATAGTAAACACACAGCCGGCGGCACTAAATCTCCGTTTCATCCGTAAACACGCCCTGGGCCCGATCACACCAGAGACAATTCCACCTGATTATTTAGCAAATAACTAAAATCCGGTCGTTTTCGCCTCAATTAAAGTACTGCTGGAAAACTATTTCTGAGTTGTCGAGTACAAATTCAATAGCAAATACTTAAATTAGTTGTTTGGGTAAGAGATTACGGGAGATACTCGTAAGTACAGTACAAGTAAATGAAGATACATAAAAGAAGATAGGGCTCAGGACATGATAAACATGTAAGGCTTAACAATTTTTGAGTCGTTTGTGCAAGCGGTTTTCGTTGAAAGGTACGTAACACGGCAGGTATCAAAGTCCAATGATTTCCTAGCTCATTTGTGCAGTTCCGCAAATCCGTAGCAAACCCGGCAGGACGGGAGCCGGGAACGGTCACGTATTTGCGAGCGTACCGATTAGGCAAGCTCGGGCGTTATTGGCCGCGGCACGTAGGATTTACATGGCGACAATAATAGTTACAATCATCGGGTTGATTGCCCCCCTTTCCCCCACTCTTGTACCAATTTAGATGATCACTGGCTCCGAAAATAGCCAGCAGTTTAGTGATTAAAATTGTAGCTTTGATTTCGGACTTTGAGTGACGTTTGGATGGATAATTTATAAGATCATTTACATTCAAACGATTTTACCAAGTTTTCTACTCAATATTGTAAAATGACTTCTATTAAACGCCCGGACAAACAGAAAGACTAGACGAAGCTGTGGGTGGTTTTTTACCATTTAGCTAGGGAATCTTAAAAAACTAAATTCATTTTATAGGTCCTAACTTGGGAAATGTCATTTCGGAGGCCTGCTGGGCGTGTTGCTTTTAATTCTACCCTGCTTAAGTCTCATTACACTGTGCTCTAACGCGACTTGTCGATTGTTTTAGTTTCAATGGCACGCCGCACGCGGCCAACAGTGGTACTGGCACAAGCTAATAAGAACACCCTTACTTTGCTTGCGATGCTTAAGATGGTTCCTAAGTAAGCTACTTTGATTTTTCAAAGTATTGGTTTTTAATTGGTCGCGCCTACGATAATCTTAGGTAGATTATGCTTAGTTTCCTTAACTCAAACTAAGATCTATAAAAACGGCACGTTAAAAAGGATATTTGTGTTGTTGGTTAAAAAGCGTAAGTACCTACTTCAGTTGGATCTTATCGTGGTGATGAGATTTCGGTCTCTCGAAATAACATCTGCGTCAAAGAGAAGGAGTTGTGGACAGAAAAGAGGGTTATCTTTGCTTGGGGAAAACTGAAGCGTGTTTTAGATTTACACTAGTGACGAGAGAGAGGAAGCGCAATTTACCGCCACAATAAAGTGTACAAAAATAAATTATTCAAATATATTCAATTCGCGTGGATCGCGGATTAGAAAGGGAAATGAGCGTTCGTTACACTCCGCAGCCGCCCACGCGACACAGGTGGAGGGGAAGAAAACTTAATTGCAACATCGCGAAAAAACAGGTTATACGCGTAAACTGATGGATGACTGAACACAAATGACAAAGCCATATTCAGACTTTCTAAACTTCACTCAAACAACTATTTAGTTCAGGCACCGTATACTTGGGGTGAGGCCTTTGTCCAGCAGTGGGTCATTTACGGGCTAACTTTACATTTTTACAAGTAATTGTAATAAAAAAAAGTTATAATAGCAGACGCAGTATTATAATTATGAATCGCGAGAACTTTATGGTAAGTTAGTTTAAGTTTTGTTGATTTGGTCGAGTCTGACTCGAGGGCCGATCCTTTTCCCTAAAATGAGACCAGTGAGCTTGAAGAACAGTTCAATAAAATTAACACACGTGGGCAAAATCTGCCCCGTTTTCACTAAAACTATGAATTCGGTTTACTTATTAACTATTAAAAGGCATAGTCGCAGTTTTCGTGCTCACTAGTTGGCGCCACTGTCACGTGAGGTCTAAAATATAGCTTTTATGGTGTGTAAGTGTCATGATGGTGAGATAAAAAATATAGTTTGCCATTAAATCTTAATATTACAATACATCGGGCATGCCGCAGTCCAGCTTTGTTAGGAAAAGTGAAGTAACTATAGGTTAACCGCTTCATTGAGACTTCGCCTGCGGGGTACAGGGGTGCGGGCGGAAAGACGAGAGCGGGAAATGTAAGGGGTGCGGGCGGCGGTGATACACAAGAGACGAAATTTGCCGTGACAGTTCTTAAGATATGTGACGTCAGTGGTCACAATAGTGGTCGTCAGTGTCGACACTTTATAAACATTACATAACATATTGGAAAAAAATATTCGATTCAATACAATTACACCAATAAGAGTGAATTAATTCTAAATATTACTATCCAAAATCGTGGATTTTGATCAATAAATAAAATGGAATTTTAAAATAAGATAGATTTTTTGGTAAAATTAAAAACTTCAAATAATATTCCCTGGTAACTTTTGCGACTGTTTTGTTTGAGTGTATTATCGAGTTCATATTCATATCTAGTTTATATTCCACTGAGTTTAGATCTATATTTTATTATATTATATTCGTATATATTTAGAGCATTTATTTAAACACTGTTATTTAACAGTGTTCAAACGGTGGACTTAATGCTAGAATGATGTAAAATAGAATTTTAAAAAAACACGACAAAAATACAATAATATAGATTTTGTGTCCGAATATACTGCGACTTATCTTCAGACTTCAGTCAGACAGTATTCTCTTGTGTACTTCTGTCAAAGCGTCCGCAACTGTCAACAGATGCTATCGCTACCTGTGTAGCGAGCGTACTGAATTTTGAAAAGAATGTGCCTGCCGCTCGCACCTCTCACAAGCCCCGCTCTCGCCTCCCCCCGCGCCCCTGTACCCCGCAGGCGAGGTCTCAATTTCGCGGTTTACCTATACACAAGTTATTAAGGATTTAACATTTATTTTCTTAGTCACCCTTTTAAAACACTCTCATTCATTGATCCGTAAATAGTATTTGCCGTTATGCGCCAATAATTCGAGAGTGAAATGGTGCTTTCACCCGAGTTAAACATACTATTTTTCATTTCGACTGTGAGGAAAAACATTAAATTTACAATAGTGGTTGTAGATGTCATGGTCAGGTATTATGTAGTACAGCGAGAAAGGAAAACTCAAGTTTTTGCACAAAAAGACAGTTAATTTACAGTTCTCCAAACATCTAACATGATTAGAAAGAATAACGACACGAATACATGAAAACAGTACGAAAAAGCAGACGATACGAAATAATTAAAATCCTTGTAAAAAACATCGATCGAATTTTCCCCACAGATAATAATTGTCAAAATTTAAAAAAGTAGGCATAGAGTTCAAAAAGAAAAAAATACACTGACAATGTAAAAAAAAAGTGTCATCTTGGTATTATGGCAGGAAGCCGAATATTTTAATCACAGATTAGTAAATGTATATTTAAATTATAGATTGAATCAATTGAATATTTTTTATATCAACGATCATAATAAACATGTTTTTCAATGTATGGCTAAGCAAAAATGTTTATTATTTTTATAATATGATGTGACTCAATTATCTTTGATCCAAGCCTTGACTGCATGCCTTGACTCTATACCATGCCAATTAAAACTAAATTACTTTCCACCCTAGGGATGGATAAGCTATTTTCCACCCGGCTATCTACACAGGAAAGTGCTATTTTCCGAACAGGAGAGATGAAAATGTAATTTGTCATCGAGTGGATTGTTATAGTAGGTAGTATATAGCGAAGCGAGTTTTTTTTTGTCTATGGTAGGTATATTAACCTGAACTTTCGATGAAGCATGCACCAGAGCGTAACCCAAAAGGTAAACAACGCCTGAGCGATCCTCGTGTAAACAAAAGGATAAACAGATTCTAATGTAAATCCGTTTATGACTGCACAAAGAAACAAACGGGCTGAAAGTTTTTGAAAACTATTTTTAAATAGTAACGCTTTCTAGAAAGTAAACACAGCAGTTTTAACAGATAAATCATTACGACTTAATAGGGAATATGGAATTCATCAAAACGCTCCGAACTGTGGCTAGTGGTATTACAATAATTAAATAAGAAATAACGCCCTATACATAGGTTAATTATGATCCTCTCTAAACTACTTTTAGTGGATTATGTTTTATTATTCAGGACTTAACAGAATTTATACTGAATAAATGATAGGTATCCAAACTAAAATCATTCTTTCGAGCATTAAATATTAGAAACAGAACTGCTACATGTGATTCACTATTCATTTCAATAAAGGTCCAAAATAGATTTGATCGAAGCAACAGTGGCATCTGAGAGCGACCATTTCACATATAGGTAGCTATCTAGCGATATGTACGATTCTGCGCAAACGCACGCTATGCGATGACGGCACGCATTACGTTATCAACGGACGGCCCACCGAACGCTCTCATATACATTCCTTCACAAAGTTATGGCGCCTATATTAACTCTGCCCTGCAAAGTAGCTGTAGCATAAAGAGAACAGCAAATCATCAAATTCTATCTATAAACAATACAATATACAGGATATAGATTTTAATCTGTGCAGTACTTACAGAGGTGATTCTATACAGGGTGTTATTGCAAGGGGTTGCCAAATTTTTGGAGGTGAAAGGGACCATCAATATGAACAACTTTTACTATGGGACCATCGTTCAATTATTAATTTTATTTTCTGCCTCTCCATACATTATTGTCAATGTAGGTGACTGATTTTGTATGGGGAACTTGAAATTTTATTTAAGATTTTGACCATGAACATGAGTAAGAGTTGTTCATATTGACGGTCTCATTCACCTCCAAAAATTTGGCACCCCCTTGCAATAACACCCTGTATATCTAATACTGACCACTAATCATGAAAAAAAAGACTTATTTTTTATTTAGAAATAACTTTCACAAATTCTAAGTTTTAAAAGGACATACAATCCGTGAATACAAACGTTTTCCACCAATTAGAAATCTGTTGCATGAAGCCAACCCTTAAAAAAATTTTACGAGCTAACTAAATGTAACTGTTAAGGTTAACATACATAGAAGACGGTCCTGAAAATGAAGTAAGGGTCAGAGGTAGGTCAGACTCAAGCGATGAGTCAAAGCTACAGCGACGCGACGCGACATGTACTATTTCATCCCTATTAGAATAAGTGTACCTAAGAGGTTCTTTGCTTTGACCTTGCTACCTACTTAAAATAAATGAATCAAATATTCAACCAGCAAAATCCTTATCAAACTGTTTAATTCAGGCTGGGTCAGCGCATCAAGCTCGACAAATAGCCCGACGGGAGATGTTTATGGCGACAACCGATTATCGAGTGCACAAGCGATGCACTCGCAACCTGCGAAGTGAGACTACTTTACTTTCCGATGATGCGATCGAACGATAACTTTTGAGGCTGACTCAGCGATAAGTTATGTATGAGACGTGAGTATGGTTAAGGGCGATTGGATTAGAAACTACCCTACTCAGTCGACTAAGTGATGTGTCAGTTTTAATATAAGTACTTGGTTAAGTTTTGTCGTTTTATAGTATGGGTATTAAGATAAATAAAAGTCAGTGAGGCGTTATTTACGCGATCATTCATTTAGTTAGTATGAATATCAAATCAACAAGAGCCTGGCTCTTGTCGGTGGAGATTTTTTTCAAAAACATTTCAAATTAGAGGTCCCACTTGCTTTCCACACCGCGGGTTAAGAGGTTTCCCGCCTCTAATACCTAGTCAAAAGCATTTCTTGACGTACAATATATTCAGCCTTCTGCCAGTACTGATGTTACTGCTACCCTAACACCAGAGGGACCCTTATTTGATGGCGGCTTTTACTCGCCATGGCACAGGATTGCCTCTGAATATGGTAGCTTTTAATAAAGAAGCCCGTCCCACTAGACTCCCCACTAAATTCCGGTAATCCTGCCGCTGTTTGGTCGGGACTGCTTATTCGACATATTCACACCATATCTGGTGGCTGTCCACCATCCGTCCCGCGATCTCGAACCCACAAAGGCATCCGCTGAAAATCAGCGTCGTGGTATGCGTTCCGCTGCCACGACTCATGCTGAGCGGGTGCCTTTTCGACTCGAGTGGTCTACCCAGCTCTGCATGTTTTAAATGTTTATTATTTTTCTCAGTCGAATAAATGTGTTTTCTTTCTTTTCTTTTTCTTTCTTATCTAGCCTACAGCTCAGCCCTCAGCTATAAAAAGCTTAATAATATAAAGTAAATAAAATTGAGCGTGGATGGGCTGGGCCATCGAATTCTAAGAACGAACTCATATAAAAATAGTCTGTTAATTTATTACAGTTGAAACAACCAATCACTCAGAAATATGAAGGGACTAAGTATACCGTTTTATTCGAAAGTTCGTTAGCTTAAAATAACTTTACTACGAAGGTCAACGACATCCCTTTCAATAAAAGGTCAAAATAAAGTGGCATTGCGCAACTTCCAATTTGACGCTTTTAAACACCATTAACGAGGAAAACTTTCTAAAAACAATTACGATACATCTGATAAAAGGAAAATTACGCTACATAGTTGTAGAAGCACTGCGAGTATTAATAACCCCGTCACTGTATAATTTCTAACACGCAAATATAGCGATAAGGCGGTTTACATCGACAGGGGTATTTCATAAATAGAAATAAGCTCTCGTCATCGCGATGGTATTGAAATCACACATTACATTTCTCTGATCCTAAAGTAAGTAGCTAATGCACTTGTGTTATGTAAATCAGAAACAACGGTGGAACCACAACACCCAGACAATGTTGAAAATTATGATGCCTACGTTGACCCGACCAAGTATCGAACCCGGGGCCAAGCGTGCTTAGCCACTAGGCGACAATCTCTGTTTGCACATGACCGGATATTCGTGGCGAAAATAATGTTAAGCTGGCAAGCAAATTATTTATCACCAGCGTCAGCGGAACTAAATGTTAGTGAGCACTTAAGTGCTTAACAGTAATTACTGCGTCTGAGACTTTATAATGTGTAATGACGTTCCTAAATATTGTAATTTGAAAGCGATAGAAATTTTTAATGCTGGAAAACATCATAGTTTCAAATTTCCATAGTAAATCCATGGGAGAGAAGCGCTTTGATAAGTATAATAGATAATAAAAAGTACGTCAACGATGGTGTCAACTAGCCTATTATTTGGGTGTCATGACAATATTATGAAAATTACATATTTTGACAGCGTTGTCAAATAACCTGCTCGGTCAACATTCTTGACAGTGCATCCGGCGCCATTGTTTCGGTAATGCATTATATGCGTGCATGCCACAACATTACATGATCAGTGGCCACAATTGGTGGATTGCAGTCGCACCGCTATCGCTTGAATGTAAACAAGTAATACGTAATGGTTCCGAGTCCGTACTTCAAACATAGCGCTTAGGGCGCGTTCACCGGCGCGCACGCAACCTCACGACCACGAGCACTTGACACCGTGAAGCAGCGTGATGATACACAAAATAAAGTGAAGTAGAACGAAAATTACGTTTTCAAACCGACAATATTTGGACAACGCCAGGCCAATGCAGAGCGTATGAAATACAGGGACGCGGCGTGACAACTAAAGATAAAACTGAACAGGGTAGCTATGGTGCGGTAAATCAGCCAAAATTTTGACAATGCTTAATATCGTGTGACAAAGTAGGATGCATTTTTTTTAAATTTAAAATAATATGTATGTACCAGAAACGTTTTATTTGATAGGAAAAGTGGGCTTTGAAACCTTATTTTAATACCTATAACCAAATTTATTATGGAGGCGGTTCGTCAGTAAATGTTTATCTAAATTCTTGTAAGTACCTATAGATAGTAGGTTTATTACAGCAGACTGAAATACTGCTTTACTGTTAAAAACAAAGTTTCTTAAAAATACTAGTAAGTGCATAGTTGTTTGTCCAGACATAGGAAAGTTTGTTATTTGTATTCAACCGTCGGTCGTGTGTCGCAGAAAATCGGATTAAGGCGAGTTTGTTATACCTACTCGTAGTTTGCTTTAACTAAATAGTAGTGAAGTTATAGTTCAAACGAAATAAGTCATAGAATACAATTTCTATGTGTTATATGACATCAAAGACGAGTGATGGTAAATATAGCAATAGGTATAAGGGGATTCGTTATGTCCTACATAGAAAACTTAAAACGAAATAATACGGAACTACAAGAACAGTAGCCGCACGTTCTATACTAAAATAACTTACTCAAAACAATAATATTTTAGTGCACAGTATGTGATGTTTACCACACGGGCACTACTAGGATTACCGGACATTACCCACTATAACCTTAATGTACTATTTGATAGCAATTTTACAACTATTAAAAGACCTAAGGCCCTCAAGGTAGGGATAGGTTATTTCTGTGCATGTTCTAGCGACATAACATTAGTTAGATTGATCATGTATGTATTTGCATACTTAAACTATTAAGTTCGAAGTGAATCAATAAGACCCTATGGTGTTGACACGTACACAGCCTGACTGGTCTGAATATTATTATCATTTCCAAGATCGTGCAATTATTTTAGACGAAATTCAAATTGAAAGTGATCAATGCAAATTGATAGAGAACAAAAATTTGTAACTCGTGAACAACATCTAAACCTAAGAAAATCAGCTCATACTATAAATAAGTCAAGGAAGGTTCATGACAAATCATAGTTCTGTTAAAGTCCCCGTAGTCGCCGACGCAAAACTAAGAGCGATAGGCATCGGCCATTTCCGTGTAATTGAATCGGGGCCACTCGGCAAAACCGCGCTATTTTCGCACTGATTACATTTGCGCCATAATACCGGCTCTCTCGGTTCGCGGCTGATGGAGTGGTGGAAGGAAAGTGTGGAATCGACTTTATAACGCTACTAGCCAATTCATAGAAATAGCTGCACTTTGGATTTCACGCCGTGGTTACAGTTACGATTTGTACAAAATAATATACCATTTGCATAATCAAACAGTGGGTAAAGGTTCAAGCCATAAAGTATGAAAAGACTTACCGGGTGACACGAAGCAGCAAGCCCCTACCGCCAACCGCTCACATCTGCTACCACTTATACACACACACACACACACTGAAAAAAAATTAATACATTAGTTAGTAAATAATAAGTTACAAAATATACAGATGTAAAAATAAACGATCAATCAAGTCCTATTTTGTGCAAGAAAATAAAGTATTAAAAAAAATATGAGATTTACTTATTAAGAACAAGTACAACGTGCATACAGGAGCAAATGGAAAGAAAACTATATACAGGCCTATATAATAAAATTATTAAAATCGCATGATTTTACTGAATTGAATTTCAAATCCATTGTAGGTTTTTAAAGAAAAATAAAATACCTTACCTTTAATATCTCCGCTTGTGTCCAAGTCGTTGGCTTATTCTACCATCGGTACCGCCGGGAGAGCCTGAGAATCGAATACATTTTCAAATAAGTAACATTGATAGTTATTAAAACCGTTTAATTAACCGCATATATTAAGAATAAATTGTTATTTATAAGTTACATTAAAAATAAATACTCTAAATAAAATCAAAAGAATCCCTGTTAATTTAGTAACCGTCAGTAATCTGGCAAAATAGGATGTACCTACTCGAAATAGTTTTGACTATTAACTAAGGTTTTATTAACTAAGGTTATAGCTTATATGGTGTGTAAAATGAAGCCATTGTGTCTAGACAAGGCCAAAATAAAAAACTAACCAAGTGGCTTCCAGGTCGACACTGCCAACGACAGCTGGATGGAGTACAAAGAGGCAATGGGCTAAACCTGAAACAAGAAAATTTAAATTATGAGGTATTTTAGTAGGCTCATAAGTGTACTTACAAAAGTGTAGGTACATGTTTAAAAAATTGGTGTATAGATAAGTTTTTTTTTAAAACGTCATTAAAAAAGCTTTCGTTTGACATAAATTTTTATTTCAAGTTTTAAATCAATCGACCGATTTTTACAGTCTTACTACAAATCATCCGTTAAAACTGGTTTTAAGTCATGTTTAGTTAAAAACTGTTTTAAATTTAAAAAGGGTTTAAAACAGTGTTTAACATTTTGTACCACAAATAGGTTTTTATGGATCACCAGTTTTAGATACAAACATTCATTCATTCACTCTCAGTTCATTCATTACATTTCCTAGTACGCAGGTTGCATTCAACACACTGCAGAGTAAATGAACAAAAGCTTCTTGAAATGATGGCTGAATAGTATCAAAACCCAAATCTTTAAAAAAAAGTTGTGATGACAGCAGAATGAGAAGAATCTGATTTGTTTTGACTTTTTTACAGGAGTTTGTAAAGAAAGAGCGCGTTTTCAATTCATTTGTAAAAAGTCTTATTTTGTTGTGTATTGACTGATTTGTTTTCAACATGAATCAAAAAAAGAAAGATCGCTAGGATAATTGGACAAAAAACGAAAAGGTAAATCAAATGGATAATAATAACTACCACATAGTCGCCGTATGTGGGGTTTGGAAACGTGATAGCATTGTAATTGTTTATTTTATTTCAGGATATCCTTATACAGCTTATAGAAAGTTCGAAAGACGTGGTAAAACACAGAAACACGGATACAAACACAAACCGTCATAGAGTTGCTGAGTGGAATTTGATTTTACAAAAGTATGTCTAAAATCATTGAACTACTATTACTACGTATGGAAATGACATCCCGAAGGAACCCCGTGCGCGATGAGTTGATGGTCACAGACCATCAACTCATGCGCGGTATCACAGTCACTCACTCCCGCTCGTAGCGTTAACCAATGAGACATTTGGTCAATTAATTTGTCAAAATGCCGTCTTGCGTTTTTAAAACATGCAAAAATAAAACCAACAGGAATCAAAACGATACCGGCGTTACTTACCATCGGTAGGAAATTAAAATGTTAACTTAAACAAACATAAATATTTTTTCAAAATGTTATAAATGTTTTGTATGAAATTGCCGCCATTTTATTCGAAAATCAAAGATTATAAAAAGTGACACGCAGAGAATGGAAAAGTAGGTAGGTAATAAATAGAGGTTAGACAATGCGATGTTGTGATATTTATTTTAAGGTGTTTTGCATTGGTAGTTGTATTTTTCTAGAATTATCTCGTATGAAAAAACAAATGATAAAAATCATGATAAAAAAAATAGTAAATATCATTCGAGTTTTTGACCTACAGATTTTTATTTACTAAACTTTTATTTATTTAGCTCTTTTAAATAACTATTGATCAAAGTAAGTAACGATTAAAACGTTTTAATAAAATAATATTCATTCAATACAATTAAGTTAAGTAGGCACAAAGTCTGTGTCACTTCTGCGGTTTCATATTCAAAATTCAAAATTTATGGAATACGTCAGTCTGTTGACAGTTCACGTCCAAAAAATGCGCACATTTTTTGCTTGGCATAGCGTCTCTATACGTAGTAGTAACAGCTCACTGTCTAAAATAGTGTCTAATGTCTATAAAGTACCGGTGCGCGGACTTGTTTTGTTGGTTTGTTGATTAATAAATTAATTGTGTGATCAATAAATTAATTGTTGTGAAATCAATCATCCTTAGTATTTTCTATAGGAAAGCACGAATTTGATTTACCGCGAAACGAAAGTCAAGTTGTCAAATGTCAATTTGTCAATTTTTTGAGGTTAAACACTAGATAAAATAGGGGGGAGGGTGTTTAACTAAAACACTGTTTAAAAGAGTGTTTTAGCGCCAAAAACTGATATGTGGTAAGGATTTTCTTAAAATCTTGTTAAACAGTGCCTAAAACTTTGTTTAAGTGATTTGTGGTAAGGCTGTTAGATTTTAAGTTTTAAAAAAATCAAAGCAAATGTTATAGGCAAGGGACCTAATAAATATTTGGATCAATGACAGACTTTTAAAAAAATACCACAATAAATCTAAATGCCAACAGCAAAAATATTTTAATAAATAGATGTTTTTATTCTGATAACTCCTTTTTCAAATTCCGTAAAAGTATAGTTACTACAGTATTTAAAAAAAGTTAAAGTAAGAGAATAGCAATTTAACTCACCTTGTTGTGATCCTTTGGAGTTCTGCTACTGCTCAAACTAACAAAGCTCTTGGCATGCGGAGGTTGACAGAGGACAGGAACACCTGTAAAAATAGAGCTTTAATCAAACGTTTATGTGTACCTATCCACCATATGACACTCGTGGCTCAATAAAGTGGGCAAAATATACGTCAGTAGAAGACAAAATAAATTAGACTTCAAAGTTATAAACCACAACCACAAGGTTGCACGTGTAACTACTATAAAAGTTTAATTTTCAATGTAAAAAGTTTTTTTAAGTCACTTTATTACTTGAAAGTTCATTTGTTATTATTAAATAATTTAAAATAAAGAAGACTAAATAATTACCTTATTGGTTTCCTCAGCATCAGCATCTGCTGCAGTTTTTGACATCAGCATACCTACAGGAACTCATAAAACATAAAAAGTTTAGTACCTTCTTAAATATCCATGTTACAGGGAACAGGGAAAGAAAGGACACAAAATTTAAAATCTAGAGCTACTTATTTAGCCGATTATTTTTATACTAGCTTTTGCCCGCGACTTCGTTCGCGTGGACTTCAGGTTCGTCCCGTCTAGTAGCGCAAAAAATGAGTTTTTTTACGACCTCACATTAGAAACCTCAAAAATTGTAGCCTATATGTTATTCTGATGTATAAGCTATATTGTGGTAAAGTTTCATTCAAATCCATTCAGTAGTTATACGTGAAAGAGTAACAAACATCCATACATCCATACTTACAAACTTTCGCCTTTATAATAGTAGTAGGATTTTAGAGCTATTCTTCAGCCAGCCAGTGCGTGCATCAGATGCTTGGTAAGTAAGAAATCTGTACATACGTAAATAAACAAACTTCATCAGCACAATGTACGAGAGCGATCACATACAAATTTCCCATTAATTTGCAGTGCTTAGTAATAATATCGCAATATCGCAAGGGGCTGCGACAAAGCTTTTTTTCCGCTGCTTTGTTTTTTTTGTACACTACAAACTTATGAGTCAAAAGTTTATGTAATGCCATGCCATGCCCACATTCTAAAATTGCTAAATAACACCTTACTTGTTATGAGGCCACGATAGCCATCATTACATTGGGCAAACACCTAACAGAAAGCAGCCGTTATTATGACTAGTTCCTTACATACATCATCATTATCATACAAAGGACGTCAATAGTTGAACCACAGAATATATATAGTAGTTGAACATAGGCCTCCCCTACGGTTTTGCACATCCACCGGTTTTGAGAGCGGTCTGCATCCAGTGCGATCCTGCAATCTTAACAAGGACGTCTGGCCACCTTGGACGGTGGACGTCCTAAGTAGCGCCTTTGGTCATAGGTTCTCCAATCTAGAACTTTTCTGCCCCAATGGCCACCAGTTCTTCGCGCTATGTGCCCTGTCCATTACCCTTACATACATAACTATGTATATTTATATTTACCTAAGACATGGATTACTAATGGACAACCAAAAATACTAATAATAATGACAGTCAACGATGACTGAGCCTACTTACAGAAGGGGACATCATCATAAATTCTTGCGCAGGTGACTAACTTGAAATAAACATGATTAACCAGTGTGTCTCTCATCTTCTGGGTTCCGCTGCCAGGCTGGCAGCCTCACCGCTAACGCCGGACCATCTAAAAGAAAACGGGGACATTAAAGCAAGGAAAATTGAATACGGGCTAGTACCAGTGTGCTCAAGAGACTGCCTGTTAATCAATCATAACAAAAATGATAAATCAAACAAAACATTTGAAACTTAACTAAAACTTATTCTGATATTGCTTCTTCAATACCTATTGTGTAGATAAGTAGTTAAAGAGGCCTTTTCTAAAACAACATGTTCCTAGCACGCCTAAGTACTATGTTCTATTATATGCGGTAAACATTCGGGAGATGGAGAATCGGAGATTACTTCGCAAATGCTTTCTGGTTAGGTGGCTTTCCTCGCAAAACCTTGGAGCGAAACAGTCTGCTTGCTGGCGCGGGCTGCACTGCAACTACATCATTTACGGCCGCAATCGAACATTTCATACTGACTAACAAGCAGAACATTTAGGGAAGTTGTTGTTCTCCACATTTTTGACCTTTGAATACGAGTCAAGTGGCATTGTGCAACAAAGGCTTTGAATCAAGGGAAAGTTGTAAATGAGAAGCTTACCAAGAGGTTTCCAGGTCAGCACTTCCAAAAATTGCTGGCTGGAGTACAAAACTAGAAACGACTGGACACCTGGAGCAAAAAAAAAAGGAATTTAAAGAGGCTTATGTATGTATTTTAATTTAAAAAAAAACAGTGTTGAAAAGTTTGTATACGTTATGTTAGAACATCAGCAACACACATCTTAAAGGTTTTTTAGGCTGAAGGGGGGTTGAAACTCCTAACTTATTTTTTTGAAGTCAGAAAAAAAATGTAGTGAGCATAATACATAATGTATATAAAAAAAAAACAATGCGTATGGGATACAGTGGAATAATAATACAGCAAAGTTACTCACCTTGTGACTAAGGAGCTCTTCATCTCCTCAGTCTCACACCAACACCGTTCTTAGCGCAAGGTTGACAGATGACAGAAAAGTCTGTAAAAATGCCATTACATTCGTGTGCTAAATAAAGTATAACACTTAAGGAATTTGAATAATTTCTTCCAATTGTTAATAAAGTAAAAAAAAAAATGATCTATTATACCTATTCGGTTTTAAGTTCATTTATTTAGTTGCTTGATAACTCGGTTATTTGACAGGCACCTAAAAAAATGAAATAAATACCTTGTAGGTTTCCTTTCTGCAATTGCTGATGGGCTTCATATCAATACCAACAGAAACTCATGAAACATAAAACCTTAAAAAATATATACAAGGTAAGTACATCAAGTATCTAAATGTATACATAGTATGGTAATGAAACAAATGAAGTCACATGAAGTTTTTTACATTACCTATTTATGGGTCAAAGTTTATGTAACCATGTCCTAAAACAATTTCTAATTAACACACCTACCTTATTTATTTTTGGAGACTGTTATAATAATTATAAAATTCTTTATTGCACACCATAAATATAATTTACAGGATACTATCTTAAATATTTGCTAGCAGTACAATTTAGGTGGTCTTATTGCTTGAAGCAATTTCTTCCAGCAACCTTCCGGCACAGAATATATAATAGTACTACATTCCGGGAAGAATAAGTGTAAAGAATGAAAGAAGAGGCATTGTGATAATATTTGAAACAAATTAGAAGTGGACAGATTTAAATGATTATTGTAATATAATATTGGCCAAATAATGACAATATGTACGCATTTACCTTCACGAATACCTATTATATTAAATTTAATCTACCTAACAAAGACATGAATTACTGAGAGTAAAAAAGCAAAGAAAAAAAAATAAAATTTACAGACCATTACGCATTGAATTGAAGACTTCAATAATAAAGAAAAAGGCAACTTACATTTTGCAAGGGAAATAATCTTACCAGTGTGGTGTGTCTCTCACATCTGCCGGTACCAATCACCTCGACTCCGCTAGCAAACCTCTACCTCTGTGGCCAGGAACATCTAGGAAACGGAAACAGAATATTAAAAAAAAAAGATTGCAGGCAGGAAAGTTTTTTGTCGTGTTATACAGTGCGTTGGTTATTAGTATAGGTACCTATTTAGGTACATCTAAAGTACGAACAATATTACGTCGAGCTAAACACTGCGATTTCTAAAGTAATGTAGCTGTACTGGCGACAGACCAACTACTTGCCCGATGTGCCTGGGTACCTACTTGAAACATCAATCAAGTCGGCGGCAAACATTCGCGATGGAGGGAGATTGCTTCGGCCACATTCGGCTTAGAGCGAAACGATTCTGTTAATCTGTTTTATTTGCCGGCGCGGCGCGTGGGCTGTGCTGTGCAGTAGCTAATTTGCGGCTAAAATCGCCAATTTCGACCTGATTATACCATGTAGGTACAGGATTGGCACTTGGTAAAATCAGTTTGATGCATTTCTCTGTTCATCTAGGTAGGACCTAAAGCCTAAAGCTTAAGTGAAGTAAAGAACATCTTCATTGTTAGGCAGGAACATTTAGTAAAAGACATGCACATACCCAGGGGGTGGGTCTAGGGAATCCAGCCTTAGAAGTAGAGGCCTCGTGCGAAATGAATCGTGCTAATTTGGCATAGTTCGTATTCTAATCAAAGTGGTAAAATAAAATAATTAAATCATTTTTTTGGGGTACCTCTCATGCAAGTAAATATTCCGTATTAGTAGCCGAATGACAAAAAACGAAACTCTTACAGTTTACGTCCGTATGTCACAGCCACTCTGAAACTATTAGCATCAGCATCACACTGCTAAAACTTGGTTGGTAGGTGTATCTATCTGTTAACCGCTTTCCGATTCAGATGTAGAAGTTAAACAATGACATCTAAGGGCTCCCAGCTCCCATACATTAAACCAAAACCTAAAAAAAATTTGCTCAAGCCTATGCGTGGGGGGTGTTTATGGTAGGTCTTTTAAAATGACATCGCGGTTCCTAAAAGCATTTTTTTCCAAAAGTCTAACATTTGAACGCTTCCAAAGTGGTAAAATGGGAGTCGACGTCCCTCTATCATTTAAACTAAGAAAGTTAAAAAAATCATGATGTAAACCTTAAAGCTGCCTATTCACTTGAAAATATTATATTAATATACCAAGATATACTCGATATCGCTCACCATAATTTACAATGGAACCCTTCTCACTGAGAAATATAATATTTTATATCCCGAGCTATATGTTTTGGAGCGATTCGAGAAAGATATATTTTCCGCCCCCCGCACGCCCCTCCGCCCCCCGCGGCAGAGGACAATCGCATACAAAACTAAGAAAATATATATCTCCTAGTGTGAACGGGTAAAAAATATATCTCGGGATATAAAATATATCGTAATATATATTAATATATTATATATTATATCCCACAGTCAAAAGGCAGCATAACAAATACTGATACGAAAATTGGTTTGAATGATATATCAAACTGGTAGTTGTTTTACAGGACATTATTAGGGCAAATGGCCGGTTTTGCTTTCTCTTTCTGACTGCTTTGACAAGGAATCCCGTACTAAAACATATAACTCTTCCTAATAAATAATATCTAGTTGTACCGGGGCAGCACACTTGGTATTATGAAAGACCTAAATTATTATTTTTTCTAAATTGGTATTATGAAAGACCTAAGTTATTTCTTTCAATTTATTCTGAAAAAATGTGTGCCGCCGCAGCGCACGCGCCTGCAGCCCTGCGCGCAATTTTTGAAATTAGAACAGATGCTCAGAATCAAAGAAAGATCGATATGGCATATGGCTTGACTGTGCGTAATGCCATTTGTTTGATAATGACTTTTCGGAATATTTTTTTTTATGTTTTCATTATTAATTTGTGTGGCTGACTGGTATTGCTGAAATGCTGACTGGGCTATTCAATCACCTTGATGTTTAATCATAATAATTGTTCACAAACAGTGCCCGCGATTTGTGTTCTGTAATAAGTTTTCACTGAAATTATGGTAAGTTTCATACTTTCATAGTGCTAGTACTATTCAATGGACACTTTTTCAACAAAGTTTTTAAATATGTTTGTAATTATGTGTTCCCATAATAACCCATAAAATACCTAATTAAAACATTGCATTGTTGCAGACAGCTTATGAAACTGGGATGACGACAATCGATCATGGTACGCATGCCTTGGACTACAATACAACGATCATATTATGTGCAAAATGATCAATCAGATTGGTGAGATTCTCTTCAATGGTTCTCGTATTTCTAATTCAACAAAGGGTATTGGGGCGTTTCGCACCACGAGGTTTTCAAATTGCCCATGTGCTGTTTCAGAATGGGGTAATTCGCACCGCAGTGGTGTGGTCTATGAAATGGGTCGACGCAAAAGATACCTTGGGCGATTTCCACCGCTAAACCTCCAGTGCAGCGGTGCGAACAACCCCATTCTGAAACGGGGCTATTTTACCGCAGTCTTATAACTTGCGATACGCCCCACCACCCATAACAAAATCCACAGAATTCCATCCATCCTCTTTAAATTAAGTTTAAATATGTGTGGAATTATAAATACACAAATACACAGGAATAAAATAATAATATAAGTATATCAAGGAAACTCGTAAAGGGCAAATGCTAATTGTACCTAAGTCATGGATGGTAATAATTAAGTCTTGTTGTGTGCTGTTTCGAAACACAAATTCTTAATTTTACTTATCTGTAAAGAAGAGTTTCAATGTCAACTATACCAATATAATTTTATGAATATTATTTTCATTGCTTATTTTCTTTTATAGCTGATGGATTACGCAACGTCGCGGCTGGTGTGAAGAGTCCGTGGTGGTGGTTTTGACTCCAGGTAAGTGGATAATTTTAATGATTTTTTGATTACCACAGCCAGCCTTTTAGGCCGTTTGAATATTGACACAAATGTTCACGTACAATAGGCTACTTTCTACAAAAAACAAATCGCAATGTGTGATGTCCTTTATTATTATTTTTTTCTTTCTTTCTTTCAATGTTGGTATTTTCGAGTGATTAATTATGGTATGGAGATATCAAAACATGAATTCATTTACGAATTTAAATTAAGATTTACTGATATTTTAAATAATAAATTAAGTCCAAAACACACATTTGGTCACGGCTCACGTCACACGTGACCGTAAACGCCGATCAGAGGATGTGACGTCACGCCTTACACGATGGCATAATTTAATTAATATTTTTGCTAATGTAAAGTATTATTATCTACTTTTTTTAAATTCGGTCAACTAGCCTATTGTATAAACCCTGAAGTTCGCTGTATACATTTTAACGGTCTTAGTAGATGGTGATGAAACCAAAACAATGCTACTAATATTTTCATTGCTTCAGGTAAGTAAGACGCGTCCCGGCGAGACTATAATCTTTCGTTGTACAAGTTGAATCCAGGTTAGTGAATAGTTTTAATTTTCTTTCTATCGACGAAACGGGAACAGATAGACCAGCAAAACGTCACTGAAAATTAACTAATACTTAATACCTGCGAAAGTTGCAGCAAAACATTTTACTTACATTGTAGGTTAATGGAGTTACTCAACTCTTGCCGTTTGGTAGTTTTGACCTACATTCCTGTATACACCCCACGCATGTAAAGTTAGACCCTCCAACAAGTAAAGTGCTCAGTACAGATGTTATGTAACTTATGATAACATTCAGCCAGAGGTGTGTTAATCAAATAATCCTCGTTCATTCACTGTACGTATTACAGCCAGGCATTCGACCCGTTTGAGGGTCGACCCAAATTATTACGATTGTACAAATCCTTTAGTTCGCCATACGGAGATACGCTTAGAAATAATTAAGCGTCGAATTGTTTAAATCTTATCTTATATTTATTTATACATTTAATAAACATTTAACGGACTGCCTAGGCATTCAATGAAGTAGCTGATTTTAACAGATGAATGCGACCTCAGATCAGAGAAATGCGATCTGAATCTCTGAAACGATTTCCTATAAAGAAAAGTACAATTTTTATTTTATTTTATGTGTCCACGGATTCCTCAAAAATGAGAAGTAATAGCGAGATGATTCTTTTTTAGTTCAATCAGGTATATCTCAACTTAGGGTACAGTAAAAGTTTCATCAAAACCGGTCTAGTATTTTTTGAGATATGAGTAACAAATAAAACAAAAATAAACCACCTTCAGAAGACGAAGTTAACTTGAGCAACCCTACAAATGTTTTTTTTACCTACTACACTCCTATCATCCTATGACACACTGACTCATGCATCAATTGTTTAGCGTACTATACTAGCGCATACTCGACCCCACAGCAGTGAAACCGCACGCTCCCAGCGCTGGAACGCAAATTAGCCACTAATGATGTAACAGACCACTGCAAAACTGCTTTGTATTATTTATTATTGAAAGCTGCAACTTGTGCCCAGCAAGTAATCACTCTTACAATCGTTTTCTATACATACAAAATTCATTTTATGACGTAGGAATCCGATAAGAAAGGTTTTTCCGAAATTCTACTCCTAAGGGGTTGAAAAAGGGGGGGCCATGTTTGTGTGGGACAACGTGATTTCTTGTTCAATTTACTTCAAATTAAGCACTATCATTTTTTTAAAGGTATAGAAAATTAATTTATTCGACTCAAATTATTACAATCAACCTACATTTACTAACATCTAAAAGCAGGCTACTTATCGTGTATCTCGAGGAGAGAGTTTTTCATTCCTTAGATTATATTGTTTTAAACTTTCATGGTCACTAACATTGGAATAGTTAGATACGGGATTGCTACCATGTACCTTATTATTTATGAACTTCCGATATTTCGGCACTGTTGCAAGTGCCATGATCACGGAGTAACTGATTAATAGGATTCAGGTTGTTACTCCGTGATCATGGCGCTTGCAACAGTGCCGAGATATCGGAAGCTCATAAATAATAAGGTACATGGTAGCAATCCCGTATCTAACTATTCCTTAGATATTTCTTTATTCCTAAGGAAACAGGAGTGACCCATAGAGTAGACTTATGGGAAAGCTGCTTCTCCCATGGCCTGTTGTACGTGGCAACTGTGGCATACTATTCGCAAAGTGGGGTACGCGAACCCCCTAGTACGGGTTCGCTATTCGACGGCAGGGGGCTCGCGAAAAGATAACGAGTCAGAATTAAGGTTCAAATTGACTAAAAATTTCTCCTAAAATTGACTCGATTTGTGACACGAAACAAGCACACCCATCACATCAGTATGAGTAAAAATATATTTGTTTTGACACTTCATTTATTTCCTTTGAAATAAAAAGGGCAGCCGTAAGTTTGAGAAATGCCTGCTATAGGGTAAGCGCACAGAGTATCATCCATCATTATAGTAAAATCTGGTGATTCTAGCATCCAAAAGAAAAGTGATTGACAATAGGTGAAGTATTTCAATTGCTAGTAAGATAATAGCTCTGTGTAACTTTAACCAGCGGCCGTGCCTTGTCTTCATAAGATACAGATTGTTGCATATTGTATCCCACGATATATCGAAATCCCGCTTGGAGCTGAAATGATCTAAAATATGCATAAGTTGTCAAATAAAAAGCTATAAGGAAGGACTGAAAGTGCTTTTTGTAAAGGAAATTATTTAAATTGAAGAGTTTGTTTGTTTGAACGCTGATATCAGGATCTATTGGTCTGATAAAAAACCGGTTAAGTGCGTGTCGGACCCGCGCACTAAGGGTTCCGTGCCACCCTAAACTAAATTCAGGGTCCACTTACTTTCACTTAACGAAAACATCACAATATAATATTGCGACAGCAAAAATAACTTTGTTTTTCATAGTGTTTGTATGAAAGACAAAGTTATATTTGCGGTTGATAAAAATGTGCAATATCTCAAAAACTACTGGTTCGATCTCCTTCAAACCAATTTTCGTTGCAAGTTTTTGTTGAGATCTACATCATATATTTTTTTCAAAATTTTCACTTTCTTAGTTCAAAAGTTAGATGGGGGGGGACGCCCATTTTACCACTTTGGAAGCGTCTATATCTCAAACCTTACACTTTTAGAAAAAATGGTTTTAGAAACCTCAACATCATTTTAAAAGACCTATCCATAGACACCCCACACGCATAGGTTTGAGTAAAAAAAAATTTTTAGGTTTTAGATTCATGTATGGGAGCCCCCCCTTAAATATTATTTTTTCTAACTTTTTGTATCTGAATCGGAAAGCGGTGAACAAAATACACCTACCTACCAAGTTTCAGCTATGTGATGCTTATAGTTTCAGAATAAAGTGGCTGTGACATACGGACGGACAGACAGACAGACAGACAGACAGACAGACAGACAGACAGACAGACAGACAGACAGACAGACAGACAGACAGACAGACAGACAGACAGACAGACAGACAGACAGACAGACAGACAGACAGACAGACAGACAGACAGACAGACAGACAGACAGACAGACAGACAGACAGACAGACAGACAGACAGACAGACAGACAGACAGACAGACAGACAGACAGACAGACAGACAGACAGACAGACAGACAGACAGACAGACAGACAGACAGACAGACAGACAGACAGACAGACAGACAGACAGACAGACAGACAGACAGACAGACAGACAGACAGACAGACAGACAGACAGACAGACAGACAGACAGACAGACAGACAGACAGACAGACAGACAGACAGACAGACAGACAGACAGACAGACAGACAGACAGACAGACAGACAGACAGACAGACAGACAGACAGACAGACAGACAGACAGACAGACAGACAGACAGACAGACAGACAGACAGACAGACAGACAGACAGACAGACAGACAGACAGACAGACAGACAGACAGACAGACAGACAGACAGACAGACAGACAGACAGACAGACAGACAGACAGACAGACAGACAGACAGACAGACAGACAGACAGACAGACAGACAGACAGACAGACAGACAGACAGACAGACAGACAGACAGACAGACAGACAGACAGACAGACAGACAGACAGACAGACAGACAGACAGACAGACAGACAGACAGACAGACAGACAGACAGACAGACAGAC
Organism: Pyrausta aurata; assembly: GCA_963584085.1. NCBI lineage: Eukaryota > Metazoa > Arthropoda > Insecta > Lepidoptera > Crambidae > Pyrausta > Pyrausta aurata. The sequence goes on along the minus strand of OY757255.1, from coordinate 134,817 downwards.
TTGACGAAACTATAAGGGTTCCGTTTTTTGCCATTCGGCTACGGAACCCTAAAAAATGAGTGTTTTAAGTATACAGCGAAGGCTGGAGGCTAGAAAACATAACGCTAGGACCTACGGAAATAGGAACGATTTAAAACCATAACGCGCGAACGAAGTTGCGGGGATTCGCTAGTCTATTATTATTAATGAACTCAATCACCGTAATACGGCCCATGCCTAACATTGGTTTCCAATGGTAGCCAGCAAACGGCCAGTAGCCAGCCCAAATTCAACACGATCCTTACGAACTAACGTCTTAACAGTAATCAAAACCTAAGACAATAATTAACCTTGAACAGGCTTTTTATTTCTAAATCTATCCTTAAACATGACCTAAATGAACCCAGTTTCCTCCACATCAGACATTACATCAAAGGCGAATTAAAACGTGCCTTAACGTGTTGGCGTATTCTAGCCAGATCACGTGTGCGGTGAATAGTAAGTCCATCATTTGCATGTCAAAGTCTCCCCCTCCCCCCACAAGGCTCATTGCCCACCTGATGACGTCACACGTCGTTTGTCAAGTAACAACGTAATGTGTAACCAGTGAGCTGCATCTTGTATCTTCTTGATATAAAAAAGCTTTTTCATCTCTCCTGTTCGGAAAATTGAACTTTCATGTGTAGATAGCCGGGTGGAAAATAGCTTATCCATCCCTAGGGTGGAAAGTTATTTAGTTTTAGTTGGCATGGCATAGAGTCAAGGTATGGAGTCAAAGCTTGGGTGAAAAATAATTGAGCCACATCATACTATTGTTAAAATAAAAGCTTTCGAAACATTTTTACTTAACACTTCATTAAAAAAAAAACGTGTATATTATGATTTGTATGAGGAATTGGCATGATATTTAATGAGCGAAGACGCAATTTAAAAAAAAAATTAAGTGTGGGTATCTCGAAAATGGTGAGACTTTTACTTGAAAATAATAGGTCATGCTTGAATGGCATATACTAAATGGCCATAACGTGACCTATTTGCAGTTACAGGATTATCCTTCCCTTTTGGGACATCCTGTATAACACTATAGTTCTTACAAACGACTTCAGTTCAAGATGCTAAAAGGATGATGCGTTGGGAAGTAAACCCCATCGGTGATGAAGCGGTTGTCTTCTGTGTAATTTACCGAAAGGTTTTAAATCAAAGGCCTGATAAGATTTTAAACTTACAAAAATTCAGAATATTCTTTGTAATTTCAGACTATAAAGTAAAATATAGGTAAGTATAAAATATACTCGAGCGAGTGCTACGCATAAAAGTCGGAGAAAATCCTTCAAATTAGTCACTGGTTGGTACCTACTTTTGAGAACGCCTTAATCACATCCTCAATCTAGAGATAGGAATTTAATTCAGTTTTCCGTTCTAATATCTTAGCTTTATATATATCCGAATTGCTCGATTATTGCATACAATTTCGGTAAATAAAAACTGCTTTGCTTTGTTTAGGGCCTTATAATAACACTGAGCGGGATCGCAGCGGAGTCGTGAACACGCAACGATTTCGCCTTGATAAATAATAATCTCCTTCTGATTTTCGGTAAAGGCGGCCCCAATGGCGGTCTCAACAGCGATAGAGCAGAAACGCAGAGGATATTATTCTGCCGTCCATAAGCTATAGTGCCGTTAACCGACAATTGGTCAAAATTGACTTTGTAGTACTATCTGGATCAGAAAAAAATGCTGAATCTAACACTGTTACTCATATTTTTCTATCTTGCTTAGTTCCTGAGATACAAAAAATAAGAATGCCGTTAACTGCTTTGCCTTAGCGAAATTACAGAGCTAAAATGCAGTTACAACAAATTACTTAGCTAAAACGCGGCTAAGGGATTTTAACTTGTAATAGCACATATAATTTTTAAAAATTACAACAGTATATTTCCGTTATTAAAAATTTATGTAAAATATTAGACAAAAACGCAGATAAAGTCCAATAGCGGCATTTAAGCGTTGTATTAGGTGTCTGTATTTATTAAAATAACAGTAGCGGGTAGACCATAAATGCTAATTAAATGTAACAGGCTACGTGTTTTTTACATGTTTACACGACTTAAATGCCGTTATCCTACATTCCTAAGCTATAATGCGGTTATGTGCAAAACGTTGAATTGGGTATTTATAAATTGAAGAAGGAGCAGTCTGTGAACGGGACAAAGGGTGGGACGAATTTGTCTGCAAAGGCGTGGAGCCAAGTTGATGGGTCATTTGCAGGTGTGTTTGTTGCGATAACTAACTGACGAAACTTTCTGATTTGTTTTTAAACTATTAGTGGATAGCGTGAGTGGAGATATGCTTTCGCAAACCTTTCTCTAGTCTTTCTTTTTTTCTTAGAGAAAAGTCGTCTAACCTGTGCCGTTTTTTTGGTAAAGGACGTAATTCATGGATATATCTCTATTACTCTTTTTTTGCCTCCTTACTTTTTCGAACAGTGTCTGTACCCTCAGCATTCTACCGGGGAGGATTTTTTCTTAAATGACTTTTTTTGGCTACTAGTATCTGCTGACAAGTTTAAGACATCGACAAAATAGGAGTAAGCACAGAGCGAGTTAGAAGTAACACTTCTAACTCGCTCTCTCTCTGTTTGGTAGTGAGTTTAATCTTTCATCAACAAAGGTAGTAAACGAGGCCCAGTCCAGCTTTTTTAGTGAGTATTTCAAAAGTGGGATAGTGGAATACGAGAGTTACTCGGCGGGGATGGATCTGGTGCACCAAATGCTCTTTTAAGAAAGCAGTGATATTAAATTTGGGGGGCAGAGAGACATATCGACAGCAAAGGCTGAGTTTTGAAAAGAAGATACCCATGTTGTTGGACTACCTTAAACTTTGTCCAAAATACACAAATTTAGCAAACCCAAAAGATCTAAAAGAATTAAGCCAGGAGGATCCGGGAAGTGGCAACCCCCATAGGCGAGGTGTGCGTTTGAATCATTCATCACAAATACTGAAGGAGGAACAGACAAAATGACAGAACTTAATTCGTTTGGAAAGCAAGAAGGGTAAGAAATATATACAGATAGAATATCAATGTATGAAGTTCTCACAGCCACGACATTATTTATCTTGGCTATAATCAGGAAGAAAAAGTTGAGAGTAGGAAAGAGCGCGCCTTACTAGTAAGGTGCTACCAGCGTCTCTATCGTTTCTATTGTCACGGAGGCATGGATAACTCGAGACGTGAACGCGGAATTAGCCACGTCTCCGAGATAGCCACGACCAACAGATAATTAAGGGCTGTATCTAAACGCGTTCTCATTTGCTAATTAATTGATATAGATAATAGTGGAGCAGCGCTGATATAAATCGGCTTACTCGTAAATCTTACTTTGATTGTTGTTGATATGTCATTATTTTAAGGCTCAAGAAATTTTCATACTGATTTTTAAGGACGCCTAATTCTGTTACTTAGTAAAATGATTTACAGCATTACGGCCACATAGGCATCCGATCAGGGGGCACAGTGCGATCTTTTTGTAATTCGTTCAAGTTCCAGGCAGCTCGTTTCTCACTCAATTAGTTGAGTCGCAAAATTGGCATTGCGGAGCAACTGAGAAAAAATTAAAAGTATAGATTTTAAAGTTAATGTTTTTTTGTCCTAATGCTTTTGAGTTCCGCTGAACTGCCAAATTCATTTTGGCTCAATTGCGAAGAGAAATATTAAGAAAATTGACAGTTTTCAGTATATTACTCAGGTTCAAGACGGTGTTTTGTTTGCCGTTCAGCAATTATAATTTATAGGTCCACATACCTATGGATTAAGTCACTTCACCAAGTGTTTCCGTTAACTGTGTTTTAATCAATAGCAGAAAGTTAAACTGCTAAATTTAGGAATTAAAATAAATAGTCGTTTGTAATTGATTTCAACACGACATGAAAATGGAACAGATTTAATTTTGTATTGTCTTTTATAAGAATCTACTTAAGTATTTTCGTAACGCTGTATGAAACATTGATTATTGCCAGTTACTTCTCTTTTGTTATAAGAAATAGCAAAAAATGAAAAATCTGCTAAAATAACGAAAATATGATAAAAAGTCATTGGAATTGATTGCCACGAGACACAAAAATGCAAATATATATTTTTTTATTTAAATTTCGATTTTATATACTAAAAAATGATTAATTATTTTTGTCATAAATTCATTTTTCTGTATTTTCTAGATTTTCAAGGAACTTATGCCTAGCTTAAATGCCGTTATGGTTAAAGGTTTTGTTTTTAGCTGCATTTTAGTCTTGTATTTAATACGAATCAAATAGGCGTACCAAAGACTGCATAATTTACGCGCTAATACGAGACTAAAATGACGTTAACTGACATTAGCTGCATTATAGGCAAGTAATGTCTCGTCAAAAAATAAAAAGTATTACCGAGGTAAAACGCCGTTACACTATTTAACGGCATTAAAGTTTAGTAGAATTATTAGTTAGGAACTCGTTTTACAAATTTATCAAAATTATTCAAGATCCAACACTTAAATGCCGTTAAGGTAGCTGTAGCGGCGTTTAAGTTGTGTTTATTATGAATTATTTGTTATTTGATACTTAACTAAAACGATAAAATTAGAATATTTCAGAACCTACAATACGTAGCGTTGTGTGAGTTTTTGTGTTCTATAGTTCTTATAAAAACCTATCTGATCAAATCAAATCAAATCAAATCAAATCAATTTATTTGCTTGAAAAGTGGTACAGGAGATGGTAAAACAATATGGATGTTCGCACGATTCACCATAACTGGCATGCAAATAGCTTCAAGTATAACATCATTTAAATTCATAATAAGATTCCAATATTGAATACAGATTAATAGTTTTGAACCATGCAATGTCACGTTCTTGAGAGAAGTGTCATAGAAATCACAATGAAATTATTAACCATTATCACACAATAAAATAACAATACATAAAACTAAAATCATTAACGATGTCTATTGCAAGATAATGTCATCAAATGTAGTTAAATTATTATAAAATTAATAAGTATTACATTACAAGAGATATGTGAGTCACACTACTCAAACTTAAAAGTGTCAAAATATTCATTTATGGAGTAAAAACCTTTTTCAATTAACCATTTTTTCAGTTCTCTTTTAAAGATGTTTAACGGCAGAGATTTCATTTTTTCGTCTAGTCTATTGTACACTTTAATGGCCATACAGTATGCACTATTACTATGTAAAGCAGTCGTGACAGGAGGAAGGTTTAATTTATGAGGACGTCTTATATTGAAGTTACAAACATCTCGTTTAGTTTGGAATAGGTAAGAGTTAGTTTTTACAAACATGCATAACTCATATATATACAAACATGGGACGGTTAGCAATTTCAGTTCCTTAAAAAGTGGCCTGCAAGATGTTAAAATATTAACGTTGCCCCAAAGTATGATGGCGTATCTGAGAAGAGAGCATACGTACCCATGATATGCTTGTATAGCTACTTTTATGTCACAAATTTTTGTCAAGCGCCAAAGTGCGTAAGCAAATGAATTAATCTTACTGCAAATTTTGTCAATATGACCTTTCCATGAGAAACGATCGTCTAGTAATATTCCCAAGAATAAAGTCTGACATGATTCTTTTATATCTTGACTTCCAAATTTTACTTGTAAGTGCACTTTGCTTGCATTTTTATTAATAAATTGAATAAATGTTGTTTTTTTTAAATTAACATGTAGATTATTATTACTAAGCCACGTGATTACTTTACGAATAGTGTCATTAATATCTTTGTTATATGTATTAGTATCATGGCATAGTATGACAACAGATACGTCGTCAGCAAAAAGAGTGCATTTGGTATCTAAACTGTCGGGCAGATCATTTATATAAAGCAGAAATAATAAGGGACCTAAAATACTTCCTTGTGGTACCCCAAATTTATTTTCTTTGATGTCAGATTTGTAATTATTGATTTCCATTTTTGAGTTCATATTTGAAATTTCTACGTATTGCTTCCTATTACTCAGGTAACTATTCAGCCAACTATTTGCTGTACCTCTAATTCCATACTTGTTACATTTCTTTAGCAAAATATCATGTGATACGAAATCAAAGGCTTTGCTCATATCAAAAAACACCGCCGTTACGGGCTTGCGCTTATTCATATGGGCCATGATGTTGTTCAGTAATAAAAAGGCTGCCAGAGAGGTCGATTTACCTTTTTGAAATCCACACTGTTCGTTTTTTATTATATTAAATTTGCACAAAAAATTTGAAAGACGGGCATGCATTATTCTTTCAAATATTTTCGACATGATAGGGAGAAGAGAAACTGGTCGGTAGTTAGCCACATGGTATAGCTGATGGTATATTTAAGTTACAAATTACTCATTTACTTTTGAAACAGCGATTTTTTTTCCGTTTCCCACCTTTAAACGCGTTTTTCTCGAAATGTGGTTTTTGCACTTAACGGCATTATAGTTTGTGGACGGCAGTATAGTGCCCAGATATGTGTGGTACTGAGACGGCAGTCCGACATGTCTGGTGAAAGATCAGGCGCAGTACCAATGTCTATCCGAGACATGGAGGTGTCATCTCGACAAACTTCCTGACTCCGAGCTGTTTCTGAGTACTTTCAAGACAGAAAAACCCATAAACAAATTTCGGCCCGCCCCGGGATTCGAACCCAGGACCTGCGAATTAACCGCTACACCAACGAGGCAGTTAAAAAAGGCTTTCTCTTCTTTTCGCCTAGGTAAAGATTGGAAAAAACAGAAGTGTTGCGGATCCGTGCCGTGACGTCTCCGATTCGCACCCGCGGCGACGTCCACGCCGCGCACCCGTTCGCCCGTAACACTTAATTTTCAAAGGAAAACTCCACCGAAATTGGGCCAGTAAACAGATAATGGGCCTAAACAAGCACTTTGGTGAGCTTACCAATCTACTGTGTTTGATTTTATTGCGTCACAAATTCAGATGAAAAATGTACATGTTTTGCACCTGGCTGTGCTTAACCGTGCGATTAGTCGGCCGCATTCCTGGCTGGGTTAATTTATGAACAGTGATAAGGGCCGTAGGGCCGGCTGCGGTCGTAAGCGTAATGCTTTTTGCGATCTAATACACTTGCTCCGCTTGAAGCCGCTTGTCGATAGGTGCGCTGATAGTACGCTGAAGTACGTACGCTAGCTAAGACGCCGTTATGCAACGGTATTTATTATGTGTTAACTGGAGCAATGTCATAGTAAAAAAGGGATAAAGATACATCTTTATTTCACAGAAATAAATATAATATTTACTTAATTAAATATTATTTATTTATTTATGTCCACAAGTGGACCAATTACAATAACAAAAATAAATCAAATTAGAATGTCAATATCAGCCCGTGCATGTACTATGTCATGGCACAGTGATACATGTACAGGCAATCAAACAAAACGCTCGCCGAAAGCAGCAGTAGCAGTATCCTGTTCGGCGGACTGGCCCGCACCCTGCGCACCAGGGATGTGCACCGCTTGCGCATGATTGTATAAAAAAGGTATTTTAAGGTACCAGCTTTGATGTTTAGGTTTAAAGAATTTATTCTCATAAAATGTTTAGGTTTAAAGAATTTATTCTCATAAAAACTAGTTACAGTTCACTTAAAATGAGATACATAGAATTCATTCATTAGTTATTAGTAACAATGCCTCTCAGGTGCTAGAATTAAACTGTGCTTAGAAAATATTCCCTTAACTTACATTAATATAAATTTAAGCTTTCACAGTCTTTAATATAATTTGGCAATTTATTTTACAGCTGCACTCCCTCAAACAATATCGTTTTCCTCCCATGATTCGTACGCGCACTTATTATTTGAAGTTTGTTGCTATTTCTTAAATAATGTTTAAATTTTCTTTTATTTAATTGTAAGTTTGACTGAATCCGTTTAATGTTAATGTTATGAATGAGAATGCATGTATAATATTTGTAAAGTTGGTTGATATTCAATAATTTTGTGTTTTGATACAGTGGATGTGTTAGAGTTAAATAGTGGTAATGAAATAAGAGTATAATTTTATTTTGTGTCCTTTGCAATTGGGATAAGTTAGTTACGGCTGCTGATCCCCATATTTCAATCAGGTATTCAAGATCTTTCATCAAAGGGTAGTAGGTAATGGCACTAACAAACCTGCACAATTTAAACGCCTCGCGCTATTATCGCTGAAGTAACCTAGATTAATGATGATACTTTCAACTTTGCAACAAGCTTTGTAAAAATAGGAGGGTTATGCTGAGTACAGAAAAATACGTATAATGTTTTGTAAGAAATAATTTTTAACCGACTAAAAATTGAGATTATTTTAATTACTTTTTTTGGGGAAGCTTTATTTTCTGAAAATATTTTTCTAAGATTGCATATTAAGCCGTTTGGACGCGACGAACGTTACAGTGACGAACAATTTCTATTTTGTTCTTCCAAAAGCAGGACGGTCAATGATTTTTAGTGACCTTTGGCATTACAATGTTTTATGTAATGTGTTACAAACTGCAGAATTCGTTTTACAAATGAATCCACAACTTTTACTATGCGTTTTAGTAGGTACTTTGAAGTGATTAAAAGAATTATACAATAGTTACAATAGTTGGGTCCTCAAACCTTACACAGATGATATGTTTATTAGTCAGCTAAGCTTTTGAGCTCCAATCAATCTCAATTGTAGGTAGTAGGAACTGTTTTAAATACCTACAATTTGATGCAAAAGCTCGAAGCAGTCCCAAATAGTTACAAAAGCAGTAAAATATTTACAGCCCTGCGGTCGGAGATACGTCGCTATATCCTCCTTAAACGGAATGTGTTTTCTTTGTAGACTGAAACGCAATCTGCACCTGTCGTGCGTTTGTCGGCTCGGGACTCTGCTTTGGATTGTTTTATGGATTCGCGGATTTATGTCGTAACATTGTTTTGGAGTTCTTTAATATTTCATGTCCAGTCGAGACTGAATCAACTTACATGTTATTTTTATTACTCCCACATAAATTGAAGTGTTTAAGTTTGACCGCTATGTGTGCGAGTCTTTTGTGGATGTCTATGGCATCGTAACATTTTAACGGGTCAACCATTGTTAATGTTTTAATTTTTAACGGGCAGTTTTTTTTATTTATTTTAAATTTGCTACGCACCCTCGTTTATACTTTGATCGATAATGACTACCTAGGTTACATGGTTGCTTTTACTGCCGACGTACTATATTTTTATCCACATTATGATCAAATGAAAGAATCAAATTACTTATTACGAGTCACAATGACTTCATCTAGTATAAACAAAAAAAAAACATAAATTAAATAAAAAATCTGAAGTAAACAATTTTTTTAAAACTCCCCCTGCAATGATACAAGAAAGGCCGACAGTTTAGGCGGCAAGAGAAAAGGACACATTTATTTTTGTTTAGGATAGTAGAGATACTCATACCATACTCGTAGGTAGTACCTACTAGGTACGTCTGATGAGCCAGCGAGTAAGTGTAGTAGGGTGTGTTAAGCTATAAAAATGTAGGACAGAATTTGTATTTACAAGCAGTCATGGTCAAAATAATTGTAGTTTATGTAGAGTGTATTCTCATCATAACATAAATACACTACATACAGTTATTGGTTTTCATTCTTCAAACTGCGAATTTACCACGGTTGACGCCGCGTCCGCCCTCAAGTCAGCGTCGTCATTAGAGCATTGCCGGGTAAATATTACCCACTCCCAGTCTTACCCAGTTTTGGTACTTTAACAATATATTTATGGCCTGTTTCATTATGAGCTAATAAGTTCTAGTTATCACTGGTATTATTTAACTACGAGGTGGACTTTCCGGGAGTCGGTCTGTTCATAGAAAGTCTTTTTAACGAAACCCATTTCATAACTGCCATGTTATCGACGAGCCATTTGACCGACAGCCTATTTCACCTATTGGCCACTTTACTGAAAACCCAAATGTACGTAATTCTATGTCGGCAACAGTACATATTTTGTTTGAACGCCATATATTCGAAAGGCAAATAAAATTAACGTAAATAATTTTCTTAATTAAAGTATTGGCAAAGTGATTGTTACATCTGAATCTTGAACATCTGGCAAAAATAATATAACAAATAAAGAAAAATCACGTTTTTTTTAAATAAATAATCGGCTTTTTTATTGTTACTTATATTTATTTTTTGTAAGTAAATTCGTAATTTTTCTTTATTTGTTATATTAATAATAAGCATAATCTGGCGCAGATGTACTAGGAGACCCGACCCCAGATGAACTGGGAATAAGGGCTGGAAATGATGATGATATGTAGGACAGAATTTGTATTTACAAGCAGTCATGGTCAAAATAATTGTAGTTTATGTAGAGTGTATGCTCATCATAACATAAATACACACAGTTATTGGTTACAAACAAATAAACAAATAAACAAATGATGAATAATAAGAGTGGAACTCGCTGCCCGCGTCGGTGTTTCCTAGTGACTATAATCCGAATCTATTCAAAGTTAGAGTGAACAGGCTTCTTCTGGGCGAGTTCGTTCCATCTTTGACTCCGTCTTAGTCGCACTTGGCTTGGTCTGGAGTCAAGAGCAAACCCATACTAAATAAAAAATAAAATAAAAATAAAATAAGCATAATTTGAATTTTAGATCGAATGTTAATATAATTTAATATAATGTGTAATTTTAATGTAATTTGAATTTTATTTGAATTTTATTGTCACTAACATTAATTTTATTATTTAATGATGTTTCAATTACTAACAAATATGAGCTGTAATTGCTTGAAATAAATAAATTTTCATTTAATTTATATTATTTTTGCCATGTATTCAAGATTCAGATGTAACAATCACTTTGCTTTAATTAAGAATTGCAATTGCAATACTTTAATTAAGAAAATTATTTACGTGGATTTTATTTGCAAATGTACCGTCGCCAACATAGAATTGCGTACATTTGGGTTTTCAGTAAAGTGGCCAATAGGTGAAATAGGTTGTCGGTCAAATGGCTCGCCGATAACATGGCAGCTATGAAATGGGTTTCGTTTTAAAAAGATTTTCTATGAACAGACCGACTCCCGAATTTTTCATTGGTTAGTGCTTATTTGTCAATGGTGAAACAAACCATTAATGTTTTAAGCTGCCTAGTGTTAAGGTCAAGGTAACTAAGTATACTCTGTAGAATAATTGATTAAATACAATGTTTGCTCTTATTACAGGCTACAGGTCCTTTTCGGGGCAAATCAAAAACCAACAAAGTAAAAATCGGTCCACCCGTTCTTGAGTTATAAGTGGTGTAACTAACACGACTTCCTTTTATGTAATATGTATAGATAGAAGATAGATGCACATAAAATATATAAAAAAATATATATTCATGTAAACTTAGATTAGGGATATTTCTATACAGGGAGAAAAACTTTAGGTATATTTGTAGAGTGGGCAGCACTGCTAGTGTCTATAGACTGATTCAGTTTTTGCGTATCTGGCTGGTGGTAGCACAAGTAAAAGGAATGGCAAACCCGAAGATGCCGCATTGCCCCGGACGGAATATAACTTTACAGAGTAGAGGCTCTGTCCCGGGCAACTGAACGAGATGCACTCCCAGTGCGCCGTCACCTGTTCCTGTTTGCGAGAGGAGCTAAGCCCTCCCTTTGTGTGCTATCTAGACGAGCTGGCCTGTTTGCGGGTTATTTACTAGATCAACATACAACTACTTGAAACCGAGCTGCAATGTTCATTGGGAAATCAACTACCAACTAAATAACATCTTGTCCGCTGCTCTATCAAGCCTATCGTAGGTTTTAAGGGGTGTGTAATATATAATATAACAACATATCATATAAAGTTCAAAACATATACAATCACATGATATAATTTTGTTTAATATAACACTTTTTTAGTATAATGATGGAATGATATAATTTTGAATGATATAATTTTAAAACGTATAACAAACGATTGAGCTAAAATCAATTGATATAAAGACCATTTAATATAACATTTACATGATATAATAATTAAAATAAATAATGTTTATTTAATATAATAACATTTAGTATAACATTCATGTACGATAACACTCTTTTTAAATAATATTTAAAACATATAATGATGACTTCATATAAACTCCAATTTATATGATAACATATATAATATAAAAACAATTACATCAATAAAAATGCAGCTGCTAGGTTATTCAAGGCTTGGAGGATGCAGGCGATGATGCAAGCAAGCAGGCAAGCAGCATGCAAGCAGGCATACAGCATGCAAGCAGGCATGCAGCATGCAAGCAGGAATGCAGCATGCAAGCAGGCATGCAGCATGCAGCATGCAAGCAGGAATGCAGCATGCAAGCAGGCATGCAGCATGCAAGCAGGCATGTAGCATGCAAGCAAGCATGCAGCATGCCAGCAAGCACACATGCATCACTAATTCCACGTCTCCGGCGCTGCGGGAAGTGCAGCCTCTCCGCCCTTGCGCAACAAAGTGCAGTCACCCACGCTCACCTCCACAGCTTCGGCTTTTTGGTCGCCTCGGCCTTCGGCCTTCGGCGACCAGCCTCAGCCGCTCCGGCTCGCACGGGTGCCTGCCCCTTGTTACAGCGGGCGGAGGCTGCTCTCCCTCCGCGCCTCCGGCTTCTAAATTACACTCTAGTATCGGGCAGACAAGTACCACGGCGAAGTGACCACGGCGAGTCGGGGTTAACATAATTCAGATTTTTGATAATTAGTTTTAAAACAACAATTGAAATTATACCAAGTGAAGGTTATATTAATTTGACGGTTATTTCTTTTAATCATTATTTGAAACGTTATTATCTCAAATAATAGTTATATGAAATAATGCGTATGTCAAACAAAATTATATTAAATGAACGATATATAAAATAAGTTTTATTTCAAATGTTTTTATAAGATGTGAACGTTATACTAACTGGTATTATATAAAATGAATATTATGTGAAGTAAACGTTATGATAAACAAAATTATATCATGTGTTTTTATAACAAATGTATCTTATGTAAAGTGATCGTTATTAAAGTTGAATTATATCAAATGATTGTATAACAAATGAGACGCACCCGGTTTTAAGATGTTTCAATTTAAGATAATACTCCCGGCGAACTTTGAGAAAGAAATGTTCCTATCGGTTTGTTTCTGGTTTTATATATGATTTGTTGATTGATATTAGTCGCAAAATTAAAAATAACGCCTTCAAAAAATATCAACAAAAGGACTCAAATAACGCATATGTACGTACGTGACTGAGTTGCCAAGAAGACAAGAATATCAGTTCAATAACACAAGCTGGGCCGAAATTTTATTACTAGAAATGGCATGGAAGAGACTAAACACCTTTTTAAAATTTTCTTACCTGAGTTTTTTTATTATCGAATTTCCTTGTAAATTGTGCAGCATTTGACCATTGGCTTATTCGATCTCGTTCGATAGCTAGAAATGCATAGATATTTTTAAACCAATTCGTCGACTTGTTGAATTTGATTGTCGAATTGACGAGATCGAATAATCAACCCAATGCTGCACATTTTTTTTGTTGAGAAAACGTACATTTATTGCGTTTGGCAAAAATATTTACTATTTTGTAAAGTTTATATCAATGAAATTTGCCTAAGATTACGTAGACGTAGCTTAACACACGTACGGCTCAAGCTGAGAATCACTTTTATAGAAAAAAAACGTTTAACTTTTTTAAAGTCGCATAATGAAGTCAGATAAAAAGTTGGTTTAAAAGTAAATATTAAGATTCGATAAATACTTCTATTAGTAGAATCTTAATATATATACTTTACTTTTCTTTGGAAGTGTCATCACTTCGGCAATAGCTTTCGTTGTCATTGTAAAATCCAGTTACGGCGACCACTTTCAATCCGCGAATTGCGCGGTATTCCGTGAGACATTCTCGTTTTTTTGCGGATTTGCGTGCGTGACGTCATAGGCAGATCATAACCTCATCACGGCGTCGTCTGCTAAGGCAGCTAAAGCCTAATAAATCGTGCTACCATAAATTCGGCTGCCGAGCCTCAACTCCCTGCCGCCCGCGACCACCGCCCCGCGCGGCCGGGTGCCAATTTCCAGACGAATCATTTGTTTGCGTATACTAGTATTATTATGCAGTTAAAATCACTCCCCAGACAAACCGTGTGTTCTTTTTTTGACCAGTGTACCCTGCAATTTTCCACGATTTACTTACATTGCTTAAAGGACAGTTGCGGTATGTGATGTGACGCGATGAGTGGTGACCGACTGATTGATGCCCGCTGCCCTGCCTTGGTTATGCCAGCTTTTGTTGACATTAAGGGACACTTTCACTATACCGTCTAATGAAATAAATAATGTCGCTTTGGATTAAACTCTCTTTTTCTGCATATATAATACGTGGGACTGCGTCAGCGCATACATCTCTCTTTCACACTTACGTACGGGTCTTTAGGGGAGGCGGAGTGTTGCAGCAGTGTAGTGTCAATATTAATAAATAAATATAAATATGCGCCAGACAACACACCAATTGTCTGGTTTCGTGGTAAGGAATTATCTTCCTTGTGTTACGAAGTGACGTATGACTTAGGTACAAATGTTCGTGCTCATCACACAAACATTCGCCCATAATTAATTAATACACATATTAATACGAAATATAAATATTCATTTCTGTTATAGAAGACATGGACTGAATACTTTTATTCATCCAAGACTGAATAACAAACATAAATATGAATTATTGCATTTACTAAAATAAACAATATCGGAACTATTACAATTACGAGTATTAAAAGAACTGAATATGATTAAAATAAGTGTCAATACAGTCTTCTAATTACCAGAAAATAATTTCCATGTAGTAAACCTTATAACTAATTTTACTACATAAAAAAAACAATACCCATATTCGGTATCCGCAACAAATTTTTATGCGTCGGCGGAAGATTATCTGGAAGACTGCATTCTTCCTAAATTCCTTAGTTCAAAACCAAGACAATTGACAATATGTTGTCTGGCGCATATTTATTTATTATTGATTCCATAAAATCTTCCGCCGGCCGCAGTTATCGGATGATTCTTGGCCGCAGAGGAAGCGAGTTTTAAATATTAATATAATAGTCGGGTGTTAGTCATAGAAAAAATGACAGCTAAAGTGTTACCGAAAGAACTTAATATTTTATAGGCTCTATATTGTGATATAGTACATACATACATGTATGTAATGTACTGAAGTCGTAGCTTAAAAACTTGTTTCTCGTCCTCCAATGTCGCGAACTAAAACAAAAACTGTCAGAAGTTATGACACTGCCCCGAATATTTCGAGGTAAGTCAAAGTTTCAAGTACAACCGCACCTACCAACCTACCATAAATATTGGATTTCACTGTCATGGAGAAACTCAATATCTAAACTAATATTATTAAGCTGAAGACTTTGTTTGTTTGTTTGTTTGAACGCGCTAATCTCAGAAACTGCGGAACCGACTTAAAAAAATACGTTAGATAGCCAATGGGCTCGATAAATGTATCGAGAAAGGCTTTAGGCTATATAACATTAAGATACGACTTATAAGACCAGAGCAGCAATGAAAAATGTTGCGAAAACGGGAGAAAAATATTCCTTTTGAGAACTTCCGCTGCGTAAAGGTCGTGGCACACTACTATACCGGCACGGCACCGGCACCGCTCAAACCCAGCAATTAACTTGCCGTTCTAATTAGAGCATTAAGTTGTGAGTCGTACAATATCGACTGCGTGCTTACTACGCGCTGACTCCGAGGTATATAACTAACAGGAAACTTGGACCTTGCTGCCGACGCGCAGACTGCGGGTTTCCACATCGGGGCCGGCGCGCGGGCGGTGAGCTTGCGCCTCGCGGCCGGACGACCGAACGACACGTCGCGTCGTGTCGGCTAGCCGAAGCCTCGCCGTGCTGTTGTAGTGTGCCATGTCTTTAAACCGTTTAAGTTAGGTACACAAAAATCATGTACGACGGGATTGTTTTGCATTAATAGTTCTAAAATAAAGTCCGAGACAGCATATTATGTTATCTTTTGTGGTTTACTCACTACAATCTTTTTTATGTTAATGAATTTGGCAAAAAATAATGCACTATTTTCAAAGGTGTTTTATATTCACAGGTATTGATTCTTATCAAAATAAGTACATTCATCACGAGCATTTCATTTTGAACAAAGTTGCACTAATCAATATTAATTTTTTGTAACCTGTTATCGTCTTTATTCAATTAAATAAAAAATAATATTATTAAAATACTTATCCAACGATATCTACCACCCAGTTGGGGTAGAATATATTAGAGAAAAAATATCATCCTCATCCCAAAAAAAATATATTTTCAACCACGGTTTTTACTCGTCCGTGTTTTTAACATTTTATTTTACAACTTGCGTCGTGATGAGAACACATCCTATTACTCATATCTAATTACAGTTTTCTAGTACCAAAACGGTCTCTGAGCTGAACCGTGGACAGACAGACATGGTGAAACTATAAGGGTTCCTTGTTGGTCTACAGTACCCTAAAAATGGTTCATTTAAGGTAATTCTCATCACTAATCGCTCAAACTGGCGTCGCGGGTCAAGCGCCGAATAAAACAGCGGCTATTGCTGCGCAAGTCCGCAACTTTTCCCCAGCCCATTAAACTTTGAACCCGCTACCTGCTGTACAGTTGCATGATGAAAAAACAAAAAAATACTTGATGCCAAGTCGACCAGCCACGTGAGCCTAAAAAGTTACAAGTCAATGATAGGTAATTTGCTTTTCTTTCGGGTCTTATAATTACACCATTTTTTTCTTTCTGAATATTGACTAAATCATCAACTATAAGATCCAATTGTAGCGAGTAGTATCTACTGCGTACAACACAACATACTATTTGCTACTTGCTTTGTTCTTACTTATGAATGTCTCATAATGTCCATTAGGGTTGATGACATAGGTACGTTTTAGCTGTTACACGAGCATATTTTTAGGGGCTCGTAGCCAAATGGCAAAAACGGAACCCTTATAGTTTCGTCAAGTCTGTCTGTCTGTCTGTCCGTCCGTATGTCATAGCCACTTTATTCTAAAACTAAAAGCGTCACACAGCGGAAACTTGGTAGGTAGGTGTATCTTATTTACCGCTTTCCGATTCAGATACAAAAAGTAAAAAAATGACATATGGGGGGCTCCCATACATGAAACTAAAACAAAAAAAATTTACTCAAACAAACCTACGCGTGTCTATGGATAGGTCTTTTAAAATGACATTGAGTGTTCATTACAATAATTTGATTGAAACCTGTGTTGCCATCCTAATCTTGCGGCGCGCGCTCCTACGCACATCATTTTGAGTACTTACCTATTTTTTGCTTGTATGAGAACCCCGTAAAGTAGTTGCTTGCGAGACGTCGGCCCCTTGACACAAAACTAACCTACCAGGGCTCAATTTTCGCGTGTGCTTTCCCTTAAACCTAATTGAAGACTTTTGAACTGTGTGACTGTGCCTGTGTCCTCGGTGATCACCTGCAACCTGGAAACCTCTACTGGCGGATAATAGGTGAGTCCTGACAGACAAAACCTCCTTTATATTTTTTGCCTACCACGTTGAATCCACTGCCGATCTCGAACATCTTTTGGTAGCAGAGCGTAGTTTATTTTGGACCTTTGCCTAAATAATTATTTTAAAATTAACGTAATTAATTAGCTTCCACCCTTTACATAAAACGTCTCATTCTATCTTAGTAATTATTGTGAAATCTGCATTCCCCCTTTGCACGCGGTAGCCATCTTAGTTCCATTCATTTCTAGTAGTTACATAATGACGATAAATAAATAAATATCCAAATTCATCATTGTGTTACGGTGTGCGCGAGCGCATTTTAATTACTTGCATTCCTGCCTATTGTTGTGCTATTGATAACGTTCGACGTCCCTCCGCCACGTGTGTGTTTATACGAGCTATTTACGAGTTACGATTATTCCTTACCTATTTTATTCATTACACCTTCACCGAGCCGTCCTGCATTCCTTTGCCATTTGAATATTACGTGTTGATTAATTACCATTGATTTAGTGTAAATAAGTACATATACCTACTTCAAACATGCCTGATTCTGAATCGGGTAACGAGACCGTGAGGGCCCTGCTTTACACGGACACGGCTGAATACCATGAGGCTATAGGTGAAATTCGTTATGTGAGTGATTGGGTTGATGATTCCCACCGCGTCCTTGAGACCTTCTCCGTTAATCGCATGCGTGCGCGTCTTTCTGACCTCCCACTTATGTGTGATAAGTTTAGAGCTGCCTGTTCTAAGTTGTTAGGAAACCTTGACCCTGCTATTTATGAACAAGAATATGTTCAAATTAAAACCGAGATGCGCGTTGTGAGGGACAAGGTAGATGACCTTAAAATAAGATTGGAGGAAATTAAACCCCACCAGTTCGAGTCTCCCCGTACTAGTACCCCCTTGAAGGAAAATAAGTCCATGATTGTTGACACCCCGGCTAGTAAATTACCTGACCTACCTATACCTAGATTTGACGGCCGTCCCGACGGATGGATTAGTTTTATAGACCAGTTTGATAGTGTGGTCGACAATCAGCCGACTTTGACCCCTACCTTAAAGCTTCATCACCTAGTCGGTGCCTTGTCTGACGAGCCCCGTAGGTTGATTCAGCACCTTAAGATTGAAGCGGGCAATTATACTGTGGCTCGTGACCTTCTCAAGCGTAGGTATCACAACCTTCGCGTCCTGGCAGATACGCATATCGCGCAGATAATGATGCTACCTAATATTTCACCTAAGTTGTCCGGCTTACGTGTATCGTTTCTTAACCCTCTTCTCTCAACTTACCGTTGTTTAGAACGATTAGACCTGCCTGTTAATCATTGGTCATATTTACTGGTACACCTATGCCTTGCGAAGTTGCCTTCTGAATTAAAATCCCGTTTTGAGCGTCGTTTTGGTGATGACCCTAATAAACTTCCAACCTTTGATCAACTTATTACCTTCTTAGAGGATGAATGTAGGCATCACGACAATGTAGGTAGTGCTTCGGTCGTCGACACTACTGCCTCACTTAGTACGAGCTCCACTCGATTCCCGAAATCTAACGCGCGGTCTCCGCCTCCTACGAAGACATTTGTTACGTTTGCACCCACACCGAAGTGTCACGTTTGTAATAGTACGTCGCATTACGTACGCGAATGCCCCGAGTTTGTTCGCCTCCCTACACGCCAACGTGTCAATGTAGTTAAAGAGGCCCGTTTGTGTTATCGATGCCTAGATAAACACTCCATCTCTCAATGCAAGCGAGATTATCGCTGCAATACCTGCCGTCGTTCTAGTCATCATACGTTGCTGTGTTATGCCGATGACGCCCCCGTGAAGCATCAGCATGAACGCTCCTACCGCGACGTCGCAACCTTACCTTCAAACTCGCCGAGGACGTCCCCGCCGCGTGACCTGACGGAACGTACTTTCCCACGCACTAGAGCCTATAACAGCTTTTCACCTCGTAATTCCCACAGAGCTTCACCCCCGCGTTCGGGCGGGCGATTTTCGCCTGTACCCAATAGTGATCGTGTTTATCACGCTCCTCCTCCAAGATCTCAGGATGAACGTGCCTTCCATTCAAAGCCAAACGACTCTTCACAATTCTGACTAGATAGCCCTCCTGTACCTGCCCTTACTTCAGTATCACGCAATTCTCTTGTTCTTTTACCTACGGCCTTAATTCACGTTAAAACTTCGTCTGGATATTACGCAGAAGCCCGTGCCCGGGCTACCTTTATTCAAGATATGACTAAAGTGAGCAAAGTGGCTATTCCTCGTCATATACTTTCTAGCGGTTCCTCCTCCTTATCGCTACATGGTTTTTGCGATGCCTCCGAGTTAGGTTATGCTGCGGCCGTTTATTTACGCGCAGAGCATACGTCTGGTAATTGCTCCGTCCATCTTGTTATGGCCAAGTCAAAGGTTGCACCCGTTAGGACCCGTTTAACGATTCCCAAGTTGGAATTGTTAGGAGCTACCCTCCTCTCTAAATTATTACATCACGTCGCTCTTTGTCTGCAAAGGACGTCTGTGTTGACTTCAATCCATAGTTGGACGGATAGCAAAATTGTTTTGTGTTGGTTGAAAACACCTCCCCACCTTCTTCAGACTTTTGAGGCAAATCGTGTTTCCCAAATTATTAATTCTCCAACATCTAGTCATTGGAGACATATTCCTGGCTATATGAACCCTAGCGACTGTGCATCAAGAGGCATGCCCGTCTCTAAATTGGTAGACCACACTCTTTGGTTTTCTCCTTCGTGGTTGACCGAGTCTCCTAATCAGTGGCCCGTGACTGCGGAACCTACCTCGAATAATGACCTCCCGGGACTACGTTGTTTAGTAGTGTCTGCTGAAGTTTCTCCTCCGGACCCTTCCTTTTTATTAGAGCGGTATAGCTCCTTGAACAAGTTGATAAATGTAACTTGTTACCTGAGGCGGTTTTTATACCCTAAAACTTACTCCTCATTCCTGAGTACTGAAGAGCGTAGAGAATCTCTTATATATTTAGTGAAAATTGTTCAATTTACCTGCTTCAGTGATGAACTAGACCGTTTGAAGAGGGGTGATACAATCACCAACTCCCTCAGGAAATTAAGCCTGTTTTTAGATGACAGAGGCCTAATACGAGTGGGTGGCCGTTTACGGCACTCTGACCTTCCTTATGACGCTAGACACCCCCTGCTTCTGCCTAAAAATGGTAATTTCGTGAATATTTTAATCTCCCATTACCATCGTGAAAATGCTCACGCAGGTGCGAATGCCCTCCTGGCTATTCTAAACAGAGAATTCTGGATCCTGTCTGCCCGCCGCGCTATTCAACGTGTGATTTTTAAATGCCTTTCTTGTTATCGACTTAAAACGGCTGTCTCCCAGCCTCCTATGGGTGACCTTCCTAAGGACCGTGTCACCGCGGCTAGGCCATTTGATGGTGTAGGCACTGACTTCGCTGGCCCCTTCTACACCAAAGTTCAGGCCTATAGAAATAAAAGGTTGGTTAAGAGTTACCTTTGTGTATTTGTTTGCCTCTCCACCAAGGCAGTCCACCTTGAGGTCGTGTCGGACCTAAGTACCGAAGCCTTTGATGCCGCCTTTTCCCGATTCGTTTCACGTCGTGGTTTACCTCGCCTTATCCGCTCGGACTGTGGCCGAAATTATATCGGTGCACGTAATTACTTACAGGAGTTAGAGTCCTTCTTGTCTCAAAATCTAGCTACTATTGGTTCCGAGCTTTCCAAGCGCAATATTAACTGGGTTTTCGACCCCCCTGTCTGCCCCCACTGGGGAGGCCTTTTCGAAGCTGCTGTGAAATCGGCAAAATCCCACCTCAAACGCGTGATAGGAGAAACCCCTCTTACCTTTGAGGAATTAACAACTGTTTTTACCAAAATAGAAGCAGTTTTAAACTCGCGGCCTCTGTGTCCACTTTCTCCAGATCCTAACGACGTCGAAGTATTAACGCCCGGACATTTTTTGATAAGTCAGCCTTTAACCGCTTTACCTGAGTACCCTTATGAGAATGTTAAGCTTCATCGCCTCACACGGTTTCAGCTGATCCAACAACTTACGCAGCACTTTTGGTCTCGTTGGCATTTAGAGTACTTAAATACCTTACAGGCAAGGAATAAATGGACATCTCCTTGTAATCCTCCCCAAGTTGGCGAACTAGTTCTAATAAAGGACGACAACCTCCCACCTTTGCAATGGCGCCGTAGTCGCATTGCTCATTTATACCCTGGCCAAGACAAAGTAGTTCGCGTCGTTGATGTGAAAACTCCCACAGGTATCCTTAAGAGATCTGTGACGAAGCTGGTTCGTCTTCCAGTTTAGTATATAACTTTTCCTTTTACCCTTCCTTTCTCTCTCGTAAACACTTAACGTGTTTAGGGCGGGCGATATGTTCATTACAATAATTTGATTGAAACCTGTGTTGCCATCCTAATCTTGCGGCGCGCGCTCCTACGCACATCATTTTGAGTACTTACCTATTTTTTGCTTGTATGAGAACCCCGTAAAGTAGTTGCTTGCGAGACGTCGGCCCCTTGACACAAAACTAACCTACCAGGGCTCAATTTTCGCGTGTGCTTTCCCTTAAACCTAATTGAAGACTTTTGAACTGTGTGACTGTGCCTGTGTCCTCGGTGATCACCTGCAACCTGGAAACCTCTACTGGCGGATAATAGGTGAGTCCTGACAGACAAAACCTCCTTTATATTTTTTGCCTACCACGTTGAATCCACTGCCGATCTCGAACATTGAGGTTTCTAAAACCATTTTTTCTAAAAGTCTAACGTTTAAGATATAGACGCTTCCAAAGTGGTAAAATGGGCGTCTCCCATCTAAGCTTTGAACTAAGAAAGTGAAAATTTTGAAGATATAATATGATGTAGATCTAAACAAAAACTTACAACGAAAATTGGTTTGAATGAGATCGAACCAGTAGTTTTTGAGATATTGCACATTTTCATCAACCGCAAATATAACTTTGTCTTTCATACAAACACTATGAAAAATAATGTTATTTTTGCTGTCAAAAAATATTGTGATATTTTCGTTGGGTGGAAGTAAGTGGACCCCGAATCCAGTTAAAGGTGGCACGGAACCCTCGGTGCGCGGGTCCGACACGCACTTAGCCGGTTTTTCTTCCTCCTCTTGATCTCCCGATTGTGCATCATCCAAAATATGAATTTACCATTTAATACAAATGTACCATTATCAGTTATCAGTGCTAACTGATAGATAATGGTACATTTGTATAAAAAAATCTGAAAAAAATAATGTCGAGTGTACACACGCCGCGCGGTCACGATACTTGTAATTGTTTCATTTAACTTCCAGCGAGCCCGCGGCCTACTTGAACTTTGTGAGCGATGGTGACGAGGACAAAGTACTTGATTGTGCTCCACAAAAACATACTAAACATGAAACATAAATGTTGTTTGTCCACCGACATTCTACCGCTTTATTGTCTGGGTTAATTAAGTTTTGTCGTTAGATTTGGAAATCAATTCAGTCTTCGAAGATGAACAATCATCTGACCGAAGTGTGGTCATGCGCCAGCCGCCACCTTTTTTTTGGGTCAGGAAAATGCTGTAATGCTTACCCACCGAGCGCGGGCAGTTAGGCGTTATTTAGGACTCCAGGCTTTGGAGCCTGCCTACCCACTAAAAACATGACGACGTTTTCCGTGCCTGAAACTGACGGGTTAGGCCCTGGGGGTGAACCATAAGCATTCGTCCGCAGCTCGTGTATCGCCGCCTACCTCAAGTCTCAACTAACTTAGCAGTTGCATTTGACTATCAAAGTATTCTGTGCTCAGTCACAAAACGTGTTAGATACATCATTGTTCCTGGTAAAGAACGACAGAGTTCTGTGCTCGATCAATGTTTGTATTCTCAATCTCTCGTCTCCAAATTGACAATGGACGTACCTTATAGTTTAGTTCAAAAATAATACTTTAACTAGCTCAGTAAAGTAAATGTAGAGGCGTTCACATTTAATATGTGTCTATTTAGTTAGAATGTGCAAAATTTCAAAACTATCACATATCATATTCGACACTAATCGCTGTAGAATTAATTTGCGGTCAATTTAGTTCATCAATCTCAGTTAGTGTTCCAGCAGGTCATGATCCAAGTTGGCGGTCACCGATCCATTAATGATTAGTCTGTGGCTAACGTGGACTCCTTAAACTTAGATTCTACAGACAAATGGGTATTAATATCAAGTATTAATTGTAGGTGTTATTAAATGCCATGGTGTAAAAAGCTAGCTTTGGCACCTTACTCCTTAATATTAAATGAATGTTTCCTTACCAAACATGTAGGTACGTAGGTACTACGTTTATCGCATGTAAATTACTATAAACTGGTAATTGACTTTGAACACTTCTGTATCAATATTGATGTATGTATTAGATCTTGCTTGGCATAACATTTTATAAAATCGCCTTTAAAAAACTAATAAAAAGCTTAAGTTTGTTTTTAACTTCTATGCAGATGCTATAAATTGATAAAACAAATAATAGTTGTCATGTAAAAAAACCGAACAAGTGCGAGTCAGACTCGCGCACTGAGGGTTCCGTACCATTAACAAGGTAAACAACAGTTCATATTGTTTCATTTTCTGTAAATGACCAAAAATAGGCAAAAAATTGCATTGTACGGTAGCCCCTCTTAAATATTTATTCTTATTGATATCAAACAAAAATGGCGGGAAAATCGCGTTGTATAATGCGATCCCCTTCCCCCCTAAATATATGTTTTATTTTGTTTTTAGTATTTGTTGTTACAGCAGCAACAAAAATACCAAATTATTCGTGAAAATTTCAACTGTCCAGCTATCGCGACAACAAATCTTGTTGACAACATTAGATCAAGTTCGCAAGTTGCAACCCTTCTTGCCAGCCGAATTAGCTAGGTACTCTTCCCTCACACGAGCCCCCGGAAGTTAATAATTCAAGGGTACCCTTGAAGTTATTTTTTGTAGCGCCCTGGGGCCATTTTCTGAAGAATATTTAAATTCAATTTAACCAACTGGCCATGTAAAAGGATCGCAGGACCCTAACAGCCACCCTTTATAGCAAACCATATCTAGGTCATAGAATAGAAATAGGTATCGATTACGAGGCTAATGTCAATGAAACTATAACGTGTCGAGCCTCACACGTAGGTGTTCTAATTTGAAAGAACTACGAGTAGCTTCGTACCCTTTTGTATTGAACGAGTACCTCACTATTCTGGATACATTTTAGCCCAGAGTTTCTGTTCTCAATCAGCTCTTGAAAACTGAATTACTTTATTTCGGTAATTTGACACATAGCATAAGGATGTATTTATTTAATGTCTTGTACTGGTTTTGTATTACTTTTTTGACAGGATCTTGTAACATTTTATTTCTATGAAACTATTTCCATGAAATAGCTTTGTTATTATTATATGTACACCCGATTGATTCCCAATTCCCTATCAGCTCCATCGACACGGCAGTTGTTCGGACAATGCGCCAGATGCAAGTTTCCGGGTCCCGGGAATCCCGCGCTCTTAAAAACTACCCTAATGGATCCGAATGCCGAACTTGAATTTAATTTAGATCGGAATTGCGTTCCAGATGCGACGGAATTCGTACCAGCAACCTTAGCTTGAAGATATTTTACTAGACGTAACGCTGTTTACCTATGTTCTTGGTAGATGAAATCCAGCTGTTCTAAGCGCTTTTGGCGCTTTTTCTGCTAGGACACTTTTGCTTACTTCATTTGCGCTGACAAAGCTGAGATGTTTTGACTTAAATATAATATCAAAATACAACCTTGTATAGAGTTTTACAAGTAAGCATAATCAGCTTGTTTTAAAAGAAAATGGCTAACTAAGCATTGTAAGCGCTAGCGCTTATTTATCTGCCATTTTATTGTATTTTATTTATGGGTGACGCCCCCTTCATTATCGTTATCTGGTATTCGTAGCACAAGGAAGCAAATTCCTTAGTTCGAAACCAAGACAATTGGTGTGTTGTCTGGCGCATATTTATTTATTTTTTTATTTTATTTTGTAGCTCTGCGCTTTGGCTGCTGCTTTCTTCTGATCACACCCAATGACAGTTTTATTTTAGGTCTGCATTTTGTTTATAATCAAGCAGTACGACAAAGGTTTATTATTTATACCAATAATAGAAAAGATTAATCAAATCCGATATAAAGTAAATCAAATTAGAATTAATTGTTAGGCTATTCAAATATCCGAATGACTCCTACAATCGAATTATTCGAATCATGTCATTCACAATAGCCCATCTTTAACCATCCGATTATTGAAATCAGTAACAATCGCTCATCTTTGCGTCAAGGTAAACTCTGCGTCATCTTATGCAGTTGCAATAAGGGCTAGTTTGCAACAAAAGTGGGTAAAAAGTGGGTAACCTGATGTGCTGGCGACTGTACTTAAAATTATCGTATTTCCGCATACATCGAATTGGATATTAGTCTGTAAGGGTAGACGTATGAAGAAAATAAATAAAATCATTACACTATGTACATACTACTTTTTATAATATCTTATTGTAATGTGAATAAATCCATTCCCGTATGCCATACTTGATTTCATCAATTTCGTTATTTATTTTAAACACAAATTTAGTGTACAAAGGTGGACTTAATGCTAAAAGCATTCTCTGCTAGTCAAACCTTTAGTTCATGCAGAAAGAAACCGTCATTCATATGTTTCCAGCCAGAAAGTTCCCACTACACAATTCGTAAAAAAGTTTTTACTTACTCCATAAAGATATTTAAAAGTAGCGTTTTCCGCACGCGTGAGTACATAATAGGCTTAACTTTTGCGGTTCGCGGTGCCGTTCAATCAGATAATAATTCAAGGAAGAATTCCTTTTTCCGATATGAATTATCAGATTGAAAAGGATAAAAGGCGATTACATGAGAACTGACCAACTTAGGCGATGTGAAGTTTGTTCTACCGACTCAAGTTTGATTTCTGTACAATTGGAAATTAGAGACACTTAACTTTTTAAACGTAAACTTCTAAGCCTAGAACTTAGACGTTCATGTTCTTGGCTTAGACGTTTACGAAAGACAATTCTTTCAATCATCTACAGCTTCCATCAGCCCCCTTTCACTGGTGGAACAAGACACGGGCGCGATTTCCACCCTTGTCGCTTACGTCGTAGACATAGCAGCAATACGTTCTAATCGATTTCGATCTTTTTTTCTTATGCGCACGGCTAGGGAGTGGGATTCGCTGCCGGTAGAAGTTTTCTCTAAACACTATAATTTGGAGTAATTCAAGATGCGAGTGAGTAGGCTGTTAATAGTCAGGCATGATCCAGCTAAGGTAGCATCATCAATTACTATCTGGTGAGATTGTGGCCAAATCTGCCTATATAAATAGAAACGAAAAGAATGATATTTTCCTTTGAGCAAAAAGGATAACGGAGATCTGTCTAGTCTAGGCTGCTCTGCAAATACTTGTTAACATGAACGATAATAAAACTCAAATATTGTATGCTAGTCGATATTTGAGTTTCATAATCTTGAAAATCTGTTTGTCTACGTTGGCACAGATTTTCTTTCTTCGTTTTATATAATTTTCCTTCGATTTGTTTTTATCAAGGTTGTGTTCAAGTATAGTGCAAAGGTTGAGGCCAAAAGCCAGGTTCTGGCGGTTATAGCGTTAGTATAATAATAAAATCGCATCGGCCTCTCTGGATTGATGGCCTACAGAGTATGAAAAACACATGTGCCTTCTTCCAGACCAACTTTACGAAATATTCAAACAGTCGAGATGCGATTTATACGATACATGCCACAGTTTGTCTGCAAACGCAGGCACATAAAGATACAGTCTATGCGTACTATATTGACTTTAACCAGTTGTATCTAGAAAAAAGCTGTAGGTACAGTTAAAAACTAATAAAAATCAAAAGTTATATTTTGGTTATTTGTGTTGACTGGAGAACAATGAACAAGAATACAAATATGAATCGTGAATTTTTGTAGCCTGTGGAGAAGAGTGGCTTTTTATTGGACAAAGATAT
Organism: Pyrausta aurata; assembly: GCA_963584085.1. NCBI lineage: Eukaryota > Metazoa > Arthropoda > Insecta > Lepidoptera > Crambidae > Pyrausta > Pyrausta aurata. The sequence continues at coordinate 107,228 of OY757255.1, read as the reverse complement.
TCAAAAAACACCCCTCGAACACTCATACAAGACTCGAACCGCTGTTAAATATTTTTCTCTCCCCCACATCAGGCAGCGTGGCTGCGTCGACCCCGCACTAACAGACTAAAGCAGATTTATTTGTGCCAAATGTAAATTCGCAAAGCGCTGAGTGCGCCCGCAATCGTCCGACTGTGAAGCAGAAACTAGTGCATGAATTGTCCATAGTTGCGGAGGTAAGATTGTTTAATTTCTATGGTATGGGATCCGACAAGTGCGCACTCCCAATCATCCATCAACGGATCATTTTAACAGAAACGGGAAAATGTAACACTTAGTTTTTCTCGGGTGCCACTCCACCAAATTCTTACATGGAAATAAACCTCGCAAATAGTGAAACTTTCGGGACAGACACCAGCAAAAAGTTATCAGTAGTGGTACCTCAAGGCGCTATAAGTGTAGATAGATGTGCCGCTAACTGTCGGCGTAGTCTTAAGGACCTGCTCCCGATGGTCCCATTTCCGCCAGCGAGACCGAAGAGTGCAACGACGACACACTGACCCATAAAACTCTAACATTTGTCATTTTGTCTCGCTTTTTACTGAAACTGTTCTCTTATTTCCAGTAAAATACGTATCGTTTGTCAACGCATCTTGACAGGAAAACAAACAGCATACGCCACTGTTTGAAATAACTCTCCAGAATTAAAATGTAACCCGACGCAAACAAAACAGCGTTTACATGCAGCGTAATGAGTATGAGGATACATACATACATTGCACAGTGTGATGTTTCTGCAATCTAGGTGCTCAATATTATTTTTCGTCTAAAATAAATGTAGTATTATAAAGTTTATTGAAATGAAAAGGTGAGACTTTTATTTGGAAATAATAAAAAAAAATGTCTATAGTCTGATTTTGTTGAGTACTTCACTGAAAAAAGAAGGTACACCTTAACCTTAATCTGTACCGTCAGATTCGTCATCAAAATTACTGTATACTGTTGAATGCCTTCATGTTCTAGCTGTCATCTCTAAAACTTCGCAATCCTTTTCGATTCGGCGTCCAGTAGGCCTAACATGCATGACACACTATTTCTTTCGATCGACATGACAAAATTAGTCGATCTATGCTATTTTATCATATTCCCTAACATGCCAACCACATTGGACAAATTTATCCACAACAATAACGAGATATGTCAATTTCTAACCATTCACTCAATTTTATGTCAGATTTGGCTCAAAATGATCCCTAAAAGAGATCTCTTCCAGCCAACCCATAGGTGTTGGAAATGAAATAGTTGCGGATATTGGCAGTGCTAGATTAATAATACGGAAAAAAGTTATAATTTATTTATATTTTTTAGATAATAATAATATACTAAATACTATAAATAATCTAACATAACGTATATAGTATATATACATATAACCAAACAATAATAAAATATATAAATAATAATAATATATATCAATATTATATATATATTGATTAATAAATATATTAGGGATAAAAAATGTTCCACGGGGACTTTCTTTTCAATATTTTTACACTTTATTGTTTTTTGAGAGCCGAGGATAAAATATGGCACGACTCAGTCATAATATTTTTGCTCTAAATATGTTTTTTTTATTTGTCGTCGTCGCTAATGGTGGACAATAATGTTACACGGCGAAATGTCAAAATTCGATAAAAATAGGTGTGGCATGTTAGGGTTCAATAATAATTTTGTCATATTTCGAATTTTGACAGTACGACATGACTTTCATGGCAGCCATATTAGCGACTGCGGGTATGTCGATTTTTGACAAACAAATGCGCTAAAATGCCTCGATAAATTTTTATCACGGCGTGCATCTTAAGCCTGCAGGACGAGGCCTTAGTGAAGACTCAATTAGCGGAATTGAGACCCTTGTCGTAATAAAAACTTGTATGGGTGTCGCAAGAATGCGCAAGGAAATCTGTTTTTATCGCATAGCCAAGCTAATGCTTATGAAAAGTAAGGCATGAGCACAGAATATATAATAGTAGGTACAGCATGAAGCCAGTATATGTTGAAATAATAAACTAAATCTTTAGTAATAACCGAACAGTTCTTTCAATAATTCAAAATTTTACCTTCTCTTTTATAAGTTCTCACGACTAGGTTTATTAACATATTTATGAAAAAAGCATGTCAACTTACGTTATAACCACCTGAAAACCAAACCAAATCTACAACCAAAGTCAGGCAAATTAAAAAATCGTTTATGACGTTAAATCTAAAAACCTTTGATTAAAGTAAAATAGCGGAAGATAGGTGACGCGCCACCCGAAAGTGGACTGCTAAAATCTGGCCCCCGTCGCCTAATTTCCATTGGATTGCGTGTGCGGGTGATATTTATAAGACGTGTGACGTAAGGAATGTGTAGTGCCATTTTTAGCGGACAATTAGTATGACATGCCGAATCTTCCGCTATTTTACTTTAATCTAAGCTAAAAACACAAAAAACTTCCTGTTTTTTTCGGTTTTTTTCCAATAAGACGGAACAAAATTGATTGTTCCTGTTGAAATGGCATGCTTACTACTTATGTTTGTTATTATTAATTACTTGCTTGTTGGCAACCAATGATTTTTATAATGTTGTCCACCTAGATTGCCAAAATATCACACTGTGCGTTGGCGCCTTTAAAAAATAAACTAACACGAACATTGTGCTCGTTTCCCCGCATCCTGAAATAGGGTCCGTAAAGGTGAGTCTACCCAAATATATGTGACTAGATTCAACACAATTCTCTTGGCACAATTGAATTTGTGCCGAGGTTCTAACGTGTCCACATTTTCACCTCAGATGCGCCGTCGACTGTTTGGAGTCACTAGTAATTAGATTTGTTGTCGCTTTGATTGTTAGGTGGAGGAGCTACTTGCGCGTCAAAGGGCAGCGGCTTGCCCCTCCCCTCCTCCCACCCAGGTGCGGGTCTAGACGTGAAAGTAACTCGGCGGGCTACAATCACCCGTTCTCTGCCCTTTTCACAATACGCTTCGTAATATAATAAGTTAGCCAATCGAACGTGTATCTGCTTTTGCGCCGTTTCACCGCTACAACTGTGCATTGCGCTAGTAAAACTATTCGGTGAAATGCCATCTAACGGCTTATTGTGATGTATTCGTGTCCTGAGACTCACTTTCTACGAGAGTTTAAGTAAGTAAAGCAACCAAAATCAATAAATTTGTAATAATAATTTATTCCAAGAATAAAATGGTTTTATTCAGAGAAAAATGAGAATTCGTGGAAATGAGAACTGGGTACTATTAATAATGTACGTTTATTGCTTAGTGTTATATTAAGCAGTGGGCCAAGGTCTCGTGCGCGGGCCAAGTGTCCCCATCCTCGTCCGCGCCTTCTTTCATGCCGCGGCCGCTTCGCAACAGCTCTATAATATTCAGCCTCCATTTAATATTTGAAAGATTCGTAATCGTGTTTTGGAGGGTTACGACGAGAATATAATCAAAAAACATTCGTTGGGGCGGGCGCGTTCATCAATTCCGAATAATACAGGGAAGAAAGGGCCTGTCCCTCGCGTAATATTCACATTCTTTTGTGGGGCCAGACAGAGCACGCAAACGACCGCGAGCAGCGAAATTTTGCAGTGACAACTCGTCGCGAACATAACACCCATCTTCATATTGCGAAATTATACCTGGACGGAGCCGCAGTCTCGAGCTCGTTACGAATTCTGAATTATTGTGAAGTTTATTGTGGGGCGCTGCTGAATTGTTTACGTTTCCTTTGTGGCCGCCCCGCGAGACAAAATGTAAGGAATTAGTTAGACGGATCGCCGCAACTCCCCAGGCAACATACTTTTGTAGTACGTTGCAAGTACTTCAGCGTGTACTTTTGAATTTTGAGCCCAGGCAACTTTAACTCGTCAAGTATGTGTGAACGAGACACAATAGAAATTCCATTATTATGCGACTCCCGGGAGTCGTTTGATACCTGACTGATTAATACGGTATGTCGACTCACCTCAATTTCGGATCCAAAAAACACACAGTTATAGGCAGAAAGTCTGCATTTTCCTTTTATTCGTTGTAAAGGGAATGGCTTTGTCATCATCTGACGTGTCATTCTGTCGCTGTGTTTTTATTGGTGTTGTTTTTAGGATTCCGTAGCTGAATGGCAAAAAACGGAACCCTATAGTTTCGTCAAGTCTGTCTGTCTGTCTGTCCGTCCGTATGTCACAGCCACTTTATTCTGCAACTATAAGCATCACACCGTTGAAACTTGGTAGGTAAGTGTATCTTGTTCACCGCTTTCCGATTCAGATACTATACATGAAACTAAAACCTAAAAAAAAAATTACCCAAACTTATACGTGTGAGGTGTCAATGGATAGGGCTTTCAAAATGACATTGAGATTCTTAAAAACATTTTTGCTGAAAGTCTAACTTTTGGGATATAGACGCTTCCAAAGTGGTAAAATGCCCCCCCCCCCTAACTAAAAATTAAAAAAAATATATATGATCTAGATCTCAACGAAAATTGGTTTGAATGAGATCGAACCAGTAGTTTTTGAGATATTGCACATTTTTATCAACCGCAAATATAACTTTGTCTTTCATACAAACTCTATGAACAACAAATTTATTTTTGCTGTCAAAAAAATATTGTCATATTTTAGTTAGGTGGAAGTAAGTGGACCCTGAATTCAGTTAAGGGTGGCACGGAACCCTCAGTGCGCGGGTCCTACTCGCACTTAGCTGGTTTTTTATATATTACCTGTTGAGGTACTGTTGTTTGCGGGTATTTTGGATCCATACAAACTTTCATCATCTACCTAACCTTTTTTTTTACTTGAAATTCAATTTTATTCTGCTGTTCCGGGCCGAGTTAAATCAAAGAAAATCGTACATAACACGACATTGCTTTATCCGTAACACTTGTCTTAAATTGTACCTAACTAAATAATGTCGCATAATTTCCTACAAAATGAGTAAAAAAGCTGACAAACGCCGTTTCCGCCCCGAATACGACTTTCTCGCAAATCCTACTTCAAACGCTCACACTGGCAATGCCCGTGCATCTGTTAGCTTAGCACCTGGACGGACGTTAAATTCAATAGTCCGAATGCTGGCGACTAAGCAGTTGTCGGCCATCGCAGACTCGGCGGCTGCTTGGCGCAATAATATGGATGCCTCGGCGACGGTGTTTGAACGCCATTTGAATTCATGGAGACGCCAACAAAGCAATTAGCCGCAGGACTAGATATCTTGCCACACTTGCTTAATTAGTTTCTAAAATTTGACAAAGTTCATCTTCGTTTTGGTCTCAAATACGCGGTTTGCTAACTATTTATTTTGTGGGTGACCACATGTAAGCAAACATCCGTCAAACCCCAACGACATCATTGGGGGGCGTAACAATTGATTTTCTGTTGTGTGTGGAATCTCGGTGCTATACTAATTAATTGGATAAGGATTACGATTTATTCCGTAGTGCAAGATAGCTTTTGTTCGACTACCACCAACCTATTTACCGATACATGCTCAGATACAGTCTTAGAAAAGAAAAATAGAAAAAATCTGTCAAATACCTGTCAGCCAATCAGCTCTTTATACAGATTAAAAAAGATCGAAAGTGGAAAGCAAAATGACACTTTACAATGACAGATTAAGCAAAATGACTTTTGACAGTGACAAATTAACTTTTTTTTGCACGATTCGACATGTTTTTGGAGTAAGTATATACAGAAAAAGTTGCCAGGGTTTTTAAAAGTTTTTTATTTTATTATTACACTCACAGTGTCATATTTTATTCTGAAAACACTGTTCTGAAAAGATGAAAATGGACACTGTTATGCAAAAGGGTGTCAAGTGACCTAAAATCAGGTATGGAGTTATTGGTACCACTGGATTCGCAAAAATGTCCTCTAACTGGTCGCCAAAGGTCGAACTTCGGAAAAAATTATACTAAAAGTTATCTCACAAAATAACGTATTGCGAAACAACCCATTGAGTATACTGATATATGCAAAAAGGTTTCATGTGTTCTTAATACCGTTTAGCGATTTATTATTGCTGAATTTATTTTAACAAAAAGGTTTCAAGTCCATGTTTATTAATGGAAATACTAAAATTATTGTGTTTTTTGAATTGTTGATCTGTCAGGTTTAAACAGCTGTCGTTTTTAGGGTTCCGTAGCCGAATGGCAAAAAACGGAACCCTTATAGTTTCGTCAAGTCTGTCTGTCTGTCTGTCTGTCTGTCTGTCTGTCTGTCCGTCCGTATGTCACAGCCACTTTATTCTGAAACTATAAGCATCACATAGCTGAAACTTGGTAGGTAGGTGTATTTTGTTCACCGCTTTCCGATTCAGATACAAAAAGTAAGAAAAATAATATTTAAGGGGGGGCTCCCATACATGAAACTAAAACCTAAAATATTTTTTTTACTCCAACCTATGCGTGTGGGGTGTCTATGGTTAGGTCTTTTAAAATGATGTTGAGGTTTCTAAAACCATTTGTTCTAAAAGTGTAAAGTTTGAGATATAGACGCTTCCAAAGTGGTAAAATGGGCGTCCCCCCCATCTAACTTTTGAACTAAGAAAGTGAAAATTTTGAAAAAAAATATATAATATAGATCTCAACAAAAACTAGCAACGAAAATTGGTTTGAAGGAGATCGAACCAGTAGTTTTTGAGATATTGCACATTTTTATCAACCGTTTCAAAGTTAGAGTGAACAGGCATTTTCTGGGTGAGCTTGCTCCATCGTCGTCTCTGTCTATACCACTGGTCTAGCCTAGAGACAAGAGCGAACCCATTTCAAATAAAAAAAAAAAAAAAAAAAAAAAAAAAAAACCGCAAATATAACTTTGTCTTTCATACAAACACTATGAAGAACATAGTTATTTTTGCTGTCGCAATATATTGTGATGTTTTCGTTAAGTGAAAGTAAGTGGACCCTGAATTCAGTTAAGGGTGGCACGGAACCCTCAGTGCGCGGGTCCGACACGCACTTAACCGGTTTTTTTTCTTGCACAGATCTTTAAATAATGACTAAATAGACCTTAGTTTAAGATTTTTGACCAATGAATAGGACGACAAGTCATCAAGTCATATTCAACCTACTAACTCCTTAAAATCTATCCAGTTTGACTAACTTTAAACAAAATCATCTATGTATTCCAAAATCCTTATAATAGAAGAGAATTTCTTTTTGTATTAACTTTTTAAAAAATACAGATTTTTCTAATGATTTTACGAAGGCATCTTATTATTTTTGAATAAAATAATAGTGACCTATGGATGTAAGAGTCTTAAGATTAATATCTGTATTTTTAATAATCAAATCTGGCAAAAAGAAGCAATTTACTGCGGTTTTGGAAGTACATAGTACATACAAATTAAAAACAGAGTACATTTTTTAATATAGGTCTTGATTGATCAAGCTATCACCTGAAGTTGTATTTTATACTGATTTCGCCATGGGCAGACTGTTCATTGATAATCAAGTATTACAACATGCATAGGAATACGCAGATTAAATTACGAATAGCAAAAATCCAGAAAAAGTGTGTGGATTTACTAAACGTTAGAATTATTGAAAGTAACGCTTTTTATAAACTTCTACAAAATAAAACAAATGAAATTTTAATGAAGAAATCATAAAAATATAGAGAACTGTGTCGTTGAAACTGTTTGACTATAAAACTAATACTAATAGGATTCTTAAAAGAGTTTTGCAAAAGGGATTTAAAGTACTTTAAAACCATAGTTTATTTTTGTTTTTATAGTGTTTTGTCACCATACAAACTTAATAATATAAATTGCACTTGTAAAAAGACAACTGTGAACCTGTGACAGACGAGGAATTGAACCCCGTGTCTTACGCAATCCGGGCGTATGCCTATACCACTCGGCCACCATCACATTAACAGTCCTGTTGAATTTTTGCAAGCGCTTCTTAACGCGTAGGCTGCGTGACATCATCAATGCTGTGAGATTGCTCTCACAATATCTGAATGTCTTTTTACAAGTGCAATTTATATTATTAAGTTTGTATGGTGACAAAACACTATAAAAACAAAAATAAACTATAAATTGGCTTTCATCGTCTTAACTGATTGTTAAAATATTTGTAAAAATATTTTCCTTCAGATATTGTGAGAGCAATCTCACAGCATTGATGATGTCACGCAGCCTACGCGTTAAGAAGCGCTTGCAAAAATTCAACAGGACTGTTAATGTGATGGTGGCCGAGTGGTATAGGCATACGCCCGGATTGCGTAAGACACGGGGTTCAATTCCTCGTCTGTCACAGGTTCACAGTTGTCTTTTTACAAGTGCAATTTATACTTTAAAACCTTTTAGCAAATTATTTGCAACGATATCCTATTAAAGCAAAAAGGTTTTAAGTGTTTTAATTGCATTTATCTACTTGTATAATTATAATTCACACAAATGAACATCAAATACATAAAATATACATCTCATTCTGTAGTTATGCCAATTTCCAGGCATGTAAACTGTGTAAATACGAAGTTACAGCAATTTTTAAAAGTGACGACCTTGAAAATCTTTAAACGCGTTTATCTCGAAATGACCAATATGTCACTTGACACCCTTTTGCATAACACTGTCCAAATAAGATACCAAAAATTGCGCACATTGGCTAACCGGGCCAACTGCTCTTCCAATTGAGCTACCGCGCCGTCGGTTCGACCGCGCGAAATTCTTGATCTCTTAGGGATACGTCATTGCGTGACGTTAGCGCCATCTACCCGTCTGTTTATGTAACAGCGGGCCAAATAGTTATTCTTTACAGAATAAATTCAACTTGAAAATGATAACGCTTCGCTATTTAATGGTTGAGAATATTTTTTAACACTCACAGTGTCATATTTTATTCTGAAAAGATGAAATAAGAAACCAAATAATTGCGCACGGGCGGGACGCGAACCAGCATTTTACTGGCTAACCAGGCCAACTGCTCTTCCAATTGAGCTACCGTGCTGTCGGTTCGACCGCGCGAAAGTCTTGGTCTCTTATGGATACGTCATTGCGTGACGTTAGCGCCATCTACCCGTCTGTTTATGTAACAGCGGGCCAAGTAGTTATTCTTTACAGAATAAATTCAACTTGGAAATGATAACGCTTTGCTATTCAATGGTTTAGTTTTTTTTTCATATAATATGTCTAATTACCTGTATTTTTAGCTATTTTTAGGGAAACCGTAAATGGTCTTGGCATTTTTGTAAACATCTCCTTTCACAAAAAAAGTATGAATTCATTCTTCGTTACTTCAAAGATACTTGAGAATTTCTGGGCTCTGCATTGTAAGTACAATATTATAATACATCTTGAAAGTGGAGCTTTCAAACATTAACCATGGTGTGAAGCCATCTCGGAGGCGAAGGGCTCTTCTACAGAATGTCGAGTCGCTGGCATATTGACGGAACGGTGCCTCGCACCTACCACTCGTTACGCCACTTTACACCTTGCCGTATCGAGCGCAAGGTGCAATATCGTCTAGAAAGATTAGCAGAGTGAAGGTTCTATGGCTTCACTTAGGCTATGCGAGTTGGATGTCATTATTTACGTAAGTGAATTGTCAGCGCGAACACTGTAAGAGGTGGCCCTATTACAAGCGTGTTTAGACTATCGTCCGTATGTCGTTAGCTAGTGATAGTATTTTAAACGTCCAAACATGTCACCTTACTCGAATACATTTAATACAATAGTTTAACAGGTCGAACGTAGATATTGGATGGAAAAAGATATTTAACTCTATTTGGGAACCACAATTTCATGTCGACCTTACTTAAAACCAAATATTTTAGAGATACTTAGCTTCCCACAAATCAAACCTTAGCCGAAGTCTGCTGAAGTTTATAACTAAATATTTTGAAATACAAAAAAAAATAAACGAAAATCGCTTCCACATACTGTTCAGCAGGCTTAAGATGCACGCCGTGATAAAAATTTATCGAGGCATTTTAGCGCGTTTGATTGTCAAAAATCGACATACCCGCAGTTGCTAACATGGCTGCCATGAAAGTCATGTCATACTGTCAAAATTCGAAATATGACAAAATTATCATTGAACCCTAACATGCAACACATATTTTTATCGAAATTTGACATTTCGCCGTGTAACATTATCGTCCACCATTAGTGACAACGACAAATCATAAACAACATATTTAGAGCAAAAATATATGACTGAGTCGTGCCATATTTTATCCTAGGCTCTCAAAAAACAATAAAGTGTAAAAATATTGAAAAGAAAGTCCCCGTGGAACATTTTTTATCCCTAACATATTTATTAATTTGAATTCATTATCTGTGGGCAATATTAGATATACTCTTACTAATCTGTGGGCAATATCGAGTCAATCTGTCATTGTGTCAAGTTGATCATTTTGAGCCAAATCTATACTAATATTATAAAGCTGAAGAGTTTGTTTGTTTGTTTGTTTGTTTGTTTGTTTGAACGCGCTAATCTCCGAAACTACTGGTTCGAATTGAATAATTCTTTTTGTGTTGGATAGTCCAGTTATCGAGGAAGGCTATAGGCTATATTACATCACGCTACGACCAAAAGGAGCAAAGATATAGTGGTATATGTGTAAAAAACGGGAGAAAGAAGTCACTATTCCACGCGGACGAAGTCGCGGGCAAAAGCTAGTCTGACATAAAATTGAGTGAATGGTTAGAAATTGACATATCTCGTTATCGTTGTGGATAAATTTGTCCAATGTGGTTGGCATGCTAGGGAATATCGTCCCCGTCGTGTCAAAATTAAATAACCAACAAAACCAAAGTTCCGAGATATTTGAGTTTTTGTGATTTTTTTAAACAAAAATGGCGATAACATTCCAAGCCGAAGGAAATTTACTGTAGAGATTTTGATATGTTAGGAAGCTGCTTTAACTTCATAATTTAAATAGTCTATCATAATGCTACTTTATATTATTTTAAATATAAAAATAAAAAAGTAATTATTTAGTTTTGCCACAAACGTATTTTATAACAAAATTGCAATTATCAAGTTTTGTACGTCACTTTTGCAAGTTTTTGCACACAACCAAGTAATACTTTTTTTTTTATATTACCTACATCACCCCACTGTTGGGCAAAGGTCTGCCCCAATTCATTCCATTTGTCTCTGTCAGCGGCCAACAACACCCAATTTCTCGCAAAGCTGGACAGATCGTCACTCCACCTCGTCTGGTGGTATCCATCGCGTGACGATTTGGGCCCATCTATTCGGGTGCATTCTACACACATGCCCCGCCTACTCCAATTTAAGCTTTGCTGTCTTTTCGCCTACATCTGCTATTCCAGTTCTGGAGCGTATTATGGTATTCCGGATCTTATCGATCCTTTTAATATGGTGAAAGGAACGCCAGGGTACATTTCTTCCAGAGGCCACCTCAAAGGAAATGGACCTGGTTGAATCCGGATGGCAAGACGAGAAATGAGATAGACTTCATCATGACTACCAAGAAACGGTTATTTAATAATGTCTCCGTGATCAACTGAATAAAGACCGGTAGGTAGTGTTTACCGGATGGTTCGAGGCACATGGAATTTAAATGTCAAATTGGAAAGGTCTCGCTTGATGAGGTCCACGCTCCGACCTACTTGTGCCCATATCCAAAATCTCGAGAGCTTTCAACTCGAGTTGTCAAACCGCTTTGAGTGCCTAAAGAATTGCGTTTCAGTGGACGAAATAAACAACGAGTTTATGGAAACTATTCAAACGGTGGGGTCTAAGATTTTTAGTCCTGGCCGTAAAAATCGTCCTCTAAGACTCTCGATCCACACTCTTGACCTAATAGCAGAACGTCGATCTATAGCATTGAAGAACTCCGTTAATGTTGAAAACTACAGTAGGTTAAAAGACGAATATGGAAGTCCCTACGACACGACATTTCTTCCTTTAACACGAACAGTGTTAAAGAACCGATACATAGAGTGAAAACAAGGCTCCCAAGCAAGAGACATGTCTATTGGGCAAAGCCTGTTGACGAAGCTTAAGACGAAGGGCGGGACAAAAGCAGATGTTTTGAGGGAGATCGAGAAGTTCTATGGCCAGTTGTACACCTCAGTTGCCGAACCCGTTAATAGCTAAGGCCGGACACCCAAAAGCTATCCTGACCCGACACTACACCGAAGACATCCCGGACATCACGAAACAGCTTAAAACAACTAGGCACCTGGTGAGGACGGAATCACAGCAGAGCCTTTAAAAGGGTCCCCCCCTTTTAAACACCGGTACTCAAAGTCCTTCAGAAACTCTTTAATTCCGTGCTGCTTGAGGGCTGCCTGAGTCATGGAACAGGAGTTTGGTGGTGTTATTTTTCAAAAAAGGAGACAAAAGGTATGACTGGTAGAGAACGCCATATGGCGTTAAGTAAACCTTTTGTACAAACTCTGGTTGTGCAATACAGTATAAATAAATAAATAAACAAAACCTTATTGAGGAACTATAGGCCCACCTCAGCCCTGAGCCATGTCAACAAGTTGATTCAAGAGTTATCACAAATCGTTTCGCACGTAGGTTCAATAAGTTCCAGCTTCCCTAACAAGCCGGATTAGGCCTGATGGTCGATGGGGCAGAAGAGTTCTACATTGGAGACCCTTAGACGACCTTGTAAAGATTGCAGTCGTTGTGGGAAAGCGTGGGGGAGGCCTAAGTTCAGCTGTGGACTGGTCCTTTGGCTGATTATGATAAAAATATATAATACAATGTTTTAATGAAAAATTAAACAAGAGCACTTATTCAATTTTGCCACAACCAATTTTTGTAACAATGTTTCCAAGTCAGTTGTGGCAGAATTCAACAAAGTCACTTATTGATTTTGTTTGTAGGTATGTCAAAACCCTCAATTGTAGTTATTTAATTTTTTTGTCATTTATTCAGTTTTTCCACGAAACTTTTTTAACAAACCTTGTTGTAATGTGGTCAATAGAGTTACTAAAATTATGATATCTTCGCGAATATCATACATATTGCAACGAAAAATAGACCGAAATGTAGCTTACACTTTATATTATTAAAAAATAGCAAAAAGTGAATTTTGGAAAAAGTGTCAGTTATTTAATTTTGACACGATGGGGACGATATGATAAAATAGCATAGATCGACTAATTTTGTCATGTCGATCGAAAGAAATAGTGTGTCATGCATGTTAGGCCTACAGGATAGGGTAAGGATTAAGGGAGAACAAGTGGTAATAAGGGATTTTTTTAAGGGAACGGGACAATGTTTTTATCTATTTTATTTATAAGACAAACAGCGTTTTACAGATAAATTAAACAGTAGTCCCACAAAACTATTTACATGGTTTGTCTGTGGGATAACGAGTCTTTAAAACATACCAAATTAAAACTTAAATACTAAGCTACGAGTAAGTAAGCTAAAAAACGTTTTAAGTTTTCTTTTAAAAACATTTGTATCTTATTCCCGGCGTATAAGTATATCCCCGGGCAAACTATTCAAAAGGTATGGTAACCGTTTCTTTAATGTTCTATCACCAAAGTAGTTATTTACTTTAAGTATTTCAAATTTGCCCACAGACACTGACCGGGTACAATGACAATGGTTGACCAATGTTGGGCTATTCTCCTGACTGACTGAATGGCACGGGATATTGGGTGACAACTGGTTTATTTTGTTAGTTACACATAGTCAATATCAAGAACTTCTGTTTACAGAACTTATGTTTTACAGCACATTATTAGCGCAATAAAAGTGATTACATACATACATAGTAGATACAGAACCCTTTGTGCGCGAGTCCGACTCACACCTTTTTTTTACCAACTTTAAATAACGAGGAGGTATTCAATTCGACCTGTATGTCTGTGATATCGTTAGAATTGGATAAAATTTGAGTATGTTGATCTGTTAAGAGGATCGTGTGCAGGCGTAACGCAGCGCGAGTTTTCATACATTTCGAACGCCAACGGTCGAAATATGCTTGCGGGCGAAAACGTTTTCTTACTCGTAAACTTATATGGAATGAGACAAATTTAGTCTCATTCGTTTTCATACATCCTGAACTACGCTTGTTCGTCTTTGATTTTTTGAATTTTTGCTTGATTAGTTAAAAATGGACGACATTCCGAAGGGATTTTTCAGTCAAAAAAGTGAATGTTTAGGTACCTATATTTTCTGAAACGTACAATATAAATAAAAATTAAGACTCGTACGAGCACAGTTTTTGAAAATTTCTTTAACAAAAAAATTGACCAAATTGGACAACGTTTAAGGGGTGGAAAACTTTTTCTCTTTTTGTATGAAAGCTTCGGCGCACACGATCCTCGTAAGGCTTTAAAACGCGTGTGCAAAATTTCGTAATTGTATGTACGAGTATGTTTGTATATTTGTATGTTTGTCCACGGATTTCTCGAAAACGAGAAGAAATAACGAGATGATTCTTTTTTAGTTAAATCTAGTATATATCCGCTTAGGGTACAGTGTGAGTTTCATCCAAATCTGACCATTACTTTTTGAGTTATGGGTAAGTAACTAAAAATAATGTTTTTTTTTTTGAAAAATTAAACCGCCCTCAAAAATCTGAATCTGTTTAAATAATTTTTCATCTCTCCTGTTCGGAAAATATAACTTTCCTGTGTAGATTGCCGGGTGGAAAATAGCTTATCCATCCCTAGGGTGGAAAGTAATTTAGTTTTAATTGACATGGCATAGAGTCAAGGCCTGCAGTCAAAGCTTGGATCAAAGATAATTGAATCACATCATGTTATTAAAATAACATACATTTTTGCTTAGCTATAAATTGAAAATCATATTGTTATTATACATATTGGTATTATGTATAAACGCTGATAAAAAAATATACAATTTCTAATTTTAATTCAATTAACAATTAAAATATTTGGCTGCCCGCCATAATGCCAAGATGTTTTTTTTTTAATTTTATATTGTCAGTGTAATTTCAGGAAGGATTTCGTCCAAAGCCGTTAAAACTTTTAGAAAAAAAAAGAAATTATTTTTGGATTCTGTTATTATCTGTGGAAAAAAATCGATCGATATTCTTTACAAAGATTTTAATTATTTGATATTGTCTGCTTTTTTGTACTCTGTTTTCATGTATTCGTTCCGTTATTCTTTCTAATCGTGTTAGGTGTTGTCAGTACTGTAAATCAACTGTCATATTTTATTCAAAACTTGAGTTTTCTTTTCTCGCTGAACTACATAATACCTCACCAAGACATCTACAACCACTTTTGTAAATTTAATGTTTTCTCACAGTCGAAAATAAAACAGTAATTATGTGAATGGGTGTTTGAAAATGAGAACAGTCCAACAAAAGCGGGGCAGGCGAGAAACGTTGGTAAAAAAATGATCACGTTTTTTTCTCAGCTACGGGTCCCATCTGTACAATTCCACTTGAAGAACAAGAGTGTTAATGCTGTATTCTACCATTTGTTTACCCAGGGTGTTAGAAAAAGTTCGTGAAAGACGACCCAAAAGCCGTGTTCTCCTACATCATGACAACAAAACAAAGTCATTTTTAGCTTTCGAAAAAGTACAACTCGTCACTCATCCTGCGCATAGCCCCGACCTAGCCCAGTGATTTCTGTATTTTCCCCAAAATCTAAGATTTAATGAGAGGTTTTACTTTTACCAACTCCGAAGAGGCAGTGATAGCGTTCAATCAGCACGTAGAAAACATGCCTTCAGATTTCTGTGGTCCACCTGTTTTAAAAAATGGTTCGATCGCATGAAAAAATGTTTAAATTGTAAAGGAGAGTATTTTAATAAGCAATAAATATAATATTTTAGATATAACATGTTGTTATTTTAAGTCACGCAAAACTTATAGTGTGACCTACGTAGGTATACCGGTTAGGCGGCGCGGTGACTTTTAAATTCGACTGAATCCTCAATACCTGGATCCACCAATACCAATTAAATATGTATTTAGAGAAACAACAAAAACACAAATGGGGAATAGGTTGCTATTGTATATATACGAGTATACATACCTATTGGTATAAAGCATATACAGAAATGCTTAAGGGAAAAGACACTTCAATTACGAACACGTTTTATGAAATATAGCTAGGAAAATAAGCTTGTAGCTTACTAATCACATGTACACCCGTGTTATCCTGACAAATAAAATAAAAAAATATTCACGTTACTCTTCATTAAAAATTCCATATAAAGTGATGGCTGTTGAGCCACTCACGCGAATTAAAATAAACCACTAACATTTAAATAGCATTCAGCTAACTGAAAACCATGAAATTGTATCTACACGTCAGATTAGTTGGCTACGATTACCGGAGGCAGGTCTGATTTCGGCTATCGATTTGCGGTCATCTAGTTGTTAATGATCATCGGTATATCGCGTAACTCGAAGCCCAGGCAAGTATGTTAACCGCGTATTAGTTACATTTACTGCATCACCGCAGGCTCCAGTGTAAGCTAATATTGAAATAATTATGATAAATTAGGTCAAATTAATCCTTAATTTAAGTTTCAAAACACGCTAATCACTTGCTTTTGTTTAAAATGATCTTGATATTAGTTCAAACTTTGTAGGGTTGTTGAAAAATTTACAGAAAGTTGCATAAAATTAACTAATCGCCGAAAATAAAAACATATAGTTGAAATCACGCAATTCCGCCATTATGGACAGAATCAATAGATAATATTGATTGAATTGAAATAAGCAGCATCGCGCTCCACTCGATTGACAACCGGAGAAGCAATTTTAACGATACTCAGGTGTAATAATGAATAGTTGCAAACTGTTAGTCACTAATATTGTACTACACGAGTAAATAAACAAGGCTAACTTTTAAAAATGATTTTTTAATCCATATTTTTTTTTACCTTTACTACCATTTTAATATTTCCAATTCATTCGTAATACTTATATTATTTTCCCAACAAATAGAATTACACAATAATTGTAACATATTTTAGAAATGCTAATTCGTATACTTACATACGAGTATATGAACGAATGTTGATAATAATTCCAAAGTTTCAGAACAACGGAATAATTAATGAACAATAGCAAAATTAGAGCTGCCATAAACTCAGTGGGTCGGAATATTACGCCGCTACCGCTATTGGAACAGTAGTCTAAGGCAGATCCCGAAGTTAAGGTCCGACTTGATCGAGCAGCATTAACAGTGAACAGGTACGAGTGGTATAATAATAACACATATTGTAAAAATACTTTATTGCACACTATAAACAATTAATAGTACAATTTAGGCGGTAGTTTTGTGGCATTATAATAATGTAATTAACAATAATTCTACCATAGGAAACGTTGTCATCTAAAAATTAACTCATCGTTAGTTGTTTAAGTGAACTATAGGCAAAACGTTAATAAGCAAGTGCTATTCGGCCCAAGAAACTTTAGCGAAAAGTTTTGTAATTTCGAAACATGATATACCCTATTATTACACCATATACGATTTTTTTCCCACTGTAGAATAGCCAGACGAAGCGGCATGCTCCAGAAAGAGCACTGCAAAAAGTAATCCATATATAATCAGTTTCTAAGGCATTTTCCTCTATTTGGACAAACCCTATGTATGTTATTTAAAGGGCAGTCAGTAACATTCCCTAATAATAATATGTTATATTCGTACTTTGATATCCACACTACTGGTCGCGATCACAACTATTTATTTATCAG
The DNA here is from genome assembly GCA_963584085.1 of Pyrausta aurata. Taxonomy (NCBI): domain Eukaryota; kingdom Metazoa; phylum Arthropoda; class Insecta; order Lepidoptera; family Crambidae; genus Pyrausta; species Pyrausta aurata. Next base: position 89,571 of record OY757255.1, on the reverse strand, counting down.
GTCTATCAACTACAGGTACAATAATGCGTTCTTAAATTAAATTATTTTCTTTATAGATTTACAGATAAACACAGATTGCTTAAAAAAATACACACAGTTTGAAACATGAATGACATAGAATGTCAGTTTAGTTACAGTTAGTTTTGGTTTTAGTTACCTTAAGAAAAAAAATAACTATTGCTATTTGACTCCTGTAGCCTACATATGTATTTTCGACACACCATTATCCTTCTTAGCCCACCATCATTCCAACATGAGTGATAGTGACGGGTACGATCGAAAAGATAGATATCGTTACAGAGTAGGGTCCCTGAAAGCGATACCTGTGGCGCCGGGATGTTTTCATATATATACATGGCATACTCCTATCTGAACACGGGCGCTCCTTAATTTACATACGACACGGGGACACGTGCACCCACTGTTGGGTAATGTTTACCACAAACACCTACTATTGTAATTGTAACCCCGGTAATACATTCAGTACCATATACTACGTGGTATTTATTTTGAACCGTTATAAACAAATTACAAGCGCGTTTTAGCTAAACCACGGGTATCAATTGGAACGTTGTACATTTACGTACAACCTCTATAACCGTGGTTCATTGAGTCGCGCTCATGATGTATATGTCGCAACCATCTGGTTAAATAAGCCAGTTAATTGAATGCCTAATTGAATAATTTATGCAGTGCGATAACTTTTTACAGAAACAATGCAAAAAAGCATCTAGCACGAATATTACTCAATGATTCCAGTACACTAATCTTAACTTTGTTGATCGTATAATAGCCAGATTAGATTTATTTTTAAGTCGGGAAAGTTCCATATTATAAATCTATTTTGACTCCCACATTTGCAAGGAAAGCGACTATCGACTATTATTGATTTACGTTTTTTTAATTTTTCAAAGGTTATATTAGAGCTATGGATGGAAATACTTCTAAATCAACTTGTGCTAGTATTAATTTAATAAAGAATAAAAAAAAACAGACATGCACCTTTTTACTATTCGCGCTACAGTGACCAAAAAAGTACCTTAACACAGAAATAAAAAAAAACATAATTCGACCTAACTATTTTAAATCGCGGAACATAAATGAGGGTGATTTTAATAACCCTAGTCTACCTCTGGACTTTGGTTTGACACTATTTTGAGACAACCTGTATGATAGCAAAAAAATACCTTTTATTTGCTATTAAATGTTTTTTATTTCCTTATATGCCAATTTTCAGTCCTTCTCATCGTGGTCGGTTACGAGACAAACGATCCTTATGATCGTCGCGATTATTCTGAGCTCTGAGCGAGTTAACATCTCTAGAGATTCTATCTATGGGAACGAAAACGCTAATAACATTAGACTAATTTAATTACAGCCGTCTTATGATATCGTTCCACTTACAGCTGAAGACATAGACAGTAAAAGATCATTTACATAATATTCTATACTTACGGGAAATAAGGTTAAGCCACCATCTTCCGCCTCCTAAAGTTCATTACCTTTTAGAATTTCATAAGACTCGCTTATTTTGTCCTATTACTGCGCTAGGCGCCGAGGCGCTCCTGCTTAGCACAGTATGTACATAGAGGACTTGTGCAGCGTTCATACACTACACCGGTTTCTGCCCACTACACCGTATCACATGGCATGGCACATGGCACGTATCTCGCCATGGTGTGGCCGTGCTAGATACGTGGCATGCAAAAAAAATGTTTGTATTAAAAACTATGACACTGTTCCCACTAGCTAGACCGTTCCGTCACCGACCAACACCGTCGCGTGTCATGCACGGAAAATGTCAGCACCGTCAAAATAGTTAAGATTCTATATAAAGGTAAGACAGGACGTTATAGATCCGTGCAGTGGGCATAGTAGAGCGTGTCGTGTTGCTATACGTCTTTGATACGCTCCCAGCACGTAAAATACGGCGTAGCGGGTCCAGACCTTACGTGAATACCCCTGAAAACCTTTTTTTCAAAGCAAGTCTACTCCTGCATAGATCGCAGTCACAAGGTGAGGATGGAGATCCTCTGGATTGGATGTTCGACTCATTCCCTAGCCTAGCTTGATTGACCATGTCAATGTCTGACGTCTGTTGCAAACTTTAATTAAAAGTAGGAAGGTTGTTGAAGGCGGTTTGCCCTTCGCGCTCATCGGCACATATGAGTGCTCCACAAAGGCCAAATTATTGCCTGATTATATATGGCGATCCATTATCACGGTTTGAGCAGTTCGGCATCTAAATGTGACGCAGCTTATTGGCGCTGATTCGTAACAAAGTTTTTTTTCTAGGCGAACGCCCTCACCTAGCTTTCTACGTGAATGTGCCCTTACTCGCCCCACGCACCGCCACACTCTTGCCTTTTCTTCACTTCGTAGTTGTGTAAGACCGACAATTCGAAACATCAAAGTCGACGGTTCCTCGGAACCGTGTTATTTTTGTCGTGACGGAAATACCTTAATTTATGCATTAGACTGGTGTATCAAAAGAATTTTGTATCAGCGCTACAATTCGATGACGAGTTTGGCAAGGAGGCGTTTATGCGCCGCCTCAAGTTTATACTTGAATTCACCAGTTTAACACGTTCCTTGGTTAAAATCTTGTTGTAGACCTATTCGAAATGTCTGACTAAGTACGAGTAAAGGGACTTCTCGCTGTAAATAAACGCTCCCATCAATATCAACGGTCCAAGGTAATTTTTGTTGCAGTGTGTATTAGTATACTTGCTTTTAACTGTGACGCAAAAATCAAACTGGCCGTCTCATGCGAGTAACATTAATCCAGCGTGCAATTTTCAGCTGTCAAAAGTTGCGATTGATTTTGAAAATGTTTGGTACCAGTAATGTTCCCGTCTAATGCGAGACCTAATTGGGTCGGCGACGTCACAGTTTCGCGATGATTGATCTGCCCAGCCCCAGCCCGAGCCCGACGCATATTCAAAGCGTTTACCGCCGCCACCCAAAACCTTCAAAGGAATATTGTGTTTCATTCATAACACGCTTCAATTTCGGCCTATCAATAGGCTAAACGGAATTTATATTTGGATAAAAATGAGCGCTTATCGATTTTGACCCACATCGGCAAGTCGGGGTTGTGGAACGTAAATAAATGTGTGTTTTGGGGCAGTGACCGCGATAACTTTGAAGTTTGGAAAAGATTTTGGGACGCTACCATTTGTGTAATACCATTGACAAATGTTACGACGTTGTGTTTGATTTCGGCTTTAAATCATATTATGTCACTTTTTATTTCCTAAAATTATTTGCTGAGTACTGACTGAGTAATCGATGAACAGCGGAACCAATTAAAATTAACGACTCTAAGACCTAATTTTACGTACAGGATTTGCGCTCGTGCCGGTAATTAGTTGCCGGTTGATCGACTGCATACAACCTTGCTAAATTAGAGACCTAGCTTTGACTGAGTCTTCGAGGCGCCAAAAATATCACAATAGTTTATATTGCTTTTTATAAGTGAAAGACTTACATCGGCATGTGGTGTTGGTATATTGACCAAAACTCATTTTAATATAGATTTGTACATATTGACTATATAAACCTCGTGTGGTTTCATTAGCAGTAAGTTTACCGTGTCTTTGCCAGCGATCGCCGCACAGAATACTTGTTTAATCAATGGCTGCTAATGACGCCGCTGTTGACGAAGTAACCGCACCGCACGTTAGGCTCCCTAGTTCGACTGTATTAATCCAATACTGTTGCCTGTTGCTTCCCAAATATTACCTAGATTTATCGCAATCGTGATATTCAGTCATGCATGAGTCTCTACTCATGCTACTAACTGAAAATGGCAAACTACTCTTAGTTTGCCATTTTTAGTCAACTATTTATTTTATTTAAAAACTTTATTGCACAAATAAAAATGTACAAAAGGTGGACTTAATGCTAAAAGCAATCTCTCCCAGTCATACCTTTAGGTCATGCAGAGAGATTGTTATAAATATATATTAAAATTGCAACAAAATACTATAGTGTAGAATAATAATATTATACTTAAACACATACTCGCTAGGATTAATAAGTACAAGTCAAAGCATAATTTCCCTTTTTAGGGTTCCGTAGCCGAATGGCAAAAAACGGAACCCTTATAGTTTCGTCAAGTCTGTCTGTCTGTCTGTCTGTCTGTCCGTCCGTATGTCACAGCCACTTTATTCTGAAACTATAAGCATCACACCGTTGAAACTCGGTAGATAGTTGTATCTTGTTCACCGCTTTCCGATTCAGGTACTAAAAGTTTGATTAAATGATATTTTAGGGGGGTCTCCTATACATGAAACTAAAAATTTTTTTTTAACCAAACCTATACATGCGGGATGTCTATGAATAGGTCTTTTAAAATGACATTGAGGTTCCTAAAACCATTTTTTCTAAAAGTCTCACGTTTAAGATATAGACGCTTCCAAAGTGGTAAAATGGGCGTCCCCCATCTAACTTTTGAACTAAGGGAGTGAAAATTTTGAAAAAAATATATGATGTAGATCTTGACAAAAACTTTCAACGAAAATTGGTTTGAGCGAAATCGAACAAGTAGTTTTTGAGATATAGCACATTTTTATCAACCGCATATATAAGGTCACCTCGTTTTAAGTGATAATATTTTAAGGGCAGATTCAGCAAAATAAATGAAACATTTTTTGTAAGTAAAAAAAAATATTTTTATACGCTAGTTTTCGAGAAAATGACCTCTAAACATGTAGAAAAAATACTAAATTAAAACATCCCGTGTCGCGTGTTGCTGAGCGGCGCTCTCGGTCTTTGTAGGCAATGTCAAAGGCGCCGCCAATCGCCGCCGCGTTGCCTACACGTGTCGCGGCCGCTCCCCCGCAGCTGCCCCCCCGCACGCTCGCCGCGCGACCGACGCGCGAGCGAGTCAGTCAGTCTGCCAAAAAAATTCGATTGAGTTGTGTGCGCGCGCGTCCCGACGTGCGCCGTGCGTCGTGCGGAGCCCGGGCCGGGCGACCGGCATCAAGAAGCTTCCCGCCGCGCCGCGCCTCGACGTGGCACTTCGAGAACGACGTGCTGGATTGTTTTCACCGGCACCTAGTACCAAACACCGCCCACAGCCGCTGGATATGGCGGTTTCTGCACAACGAAGGCCTCCACCTTTATCACATGAGGGTATAAGATTTGCTGCGGGCGCGGACTACGCGCCGAAGGTCGAGCAGCTCGAGCTCGAGTCCTACTGCGCAACTACACGTTTACACGGCAGGGATAACGTGCACAACACAATGCTGCAGTTATTCGCCTTCATTTCCAGCAAAGATTTAGTGTGTGAATAAACAGTGAATCCCATGATGTCCAGTGTAATAAATCCAGTGCTCGTGTCGTTCGTGATAGCTAGATCGGTCATTGGCTGGCTAGTGCTTGCTTCGGCAATCGTAAAATAAGAAATTATTGTGAAAAATAGGCACTTGTTTTGACTGTAAAAAATCTCTCACGTCGTTATTTTTTCATGTTAAATGTTATCTCGGCCGATAACTAAAGATGTACGAGTATTATTATTTCAAAACCAATGTCAAAATAAATAATAGAATCCTAGTTTTAATTTACATAATCGTGAAATAAGATTTGTATTCACATACCTATCTGTACAAAAACTGAGCAACTGCAATGAATGAAAGTTAAAACAAATAAAGATTTAGGTAAGTTTCTAGCTGATTCTAGGATGTAATCGCGTTGCGTTGCGTGTGCCTGATGTTATGTTTTTTACGGTACCTAATAAATAAAACTTAAAACGAAACTGTGTTTTATTTACTTACGCAATTTTTAGTGCATATCCACTGAATCAAAGCGAATCAGTAGCTAAGTACTCATTAGGTAGGTAAAACTAAAAACATCTGTTTAACGTAAATTTTGTGAGATTGAACGCAGTCAGGTCATTAACTTTTAATAGTTTAGGTACGTAAGTATTCTTTTTAAAAGTTTACTCTCACAAAAGCTTTGTTATTATCAGCAGGAATTTATTAAATAAACACTACATAATTAATTAGGTAGCTACTTTCAGTTTATCATACCTAGTGTTTTAGGCCTACGATGAATGAACACATACCTACTTAAGTTGAGTTTCTGTCTCAGTTTATCCTAGGTACCTACCTAATCAGCTGTTAGTGTTTAGGGATCTGATTGCAGTAACAATTAGTTTGTAGGTACACTGAGATACTTTGATAAAGGTAGGTAATCGAATGCAGTCTACTGATGTGGGGGGCGGGGGGGTCTAAAAAATAGGCGCGCCGCGGTGCCCCCCTCCCGCTCGCGGTCATTGCACCGGCGCGCCACATGAACATGAATGAATGAGATAGGCATTAAATGAAAGAGACGAAAGGCGATGTCGCGTGTGGGGATCTCTGAGAGTAGACAAGACAGGGTGCTCTTTTTAATAATTATTTTTTTTGTTAGGAAAAATTAAAATGAAAATGGGACAGATTTTTAAAAAAAAAATGCTTGGGCCCTATTTCTATGATATAGATAGATACTCTGTTAAAATATTATCACTTAAAACGAGGTGACCTTATATAACTTTGTCTTTCATACAAACACTATGAAAAACAAAGTTATATTTGCGGTCAACAAAATATTGTGGTATTTTGGCTAAGTGGAAGTAAGAATCCCTAATTCAGTTAAAGTTGGCACGGAACCCTCAGTGCGCGAATCCGACTCGCACTTGGCCGGTTTCTATTATTTTATTTAATCTTAAATTAGTCTTCGCCTTCGAACACTTATTGGCTGCCCATAGCCTTCTAGATTACATTTATTTACATTGATTTGTTTGTAAGTAGTTTGTTTGTAGTAGTGTTAGTATTTTTTTTGGGATTTAGGTACTGCCTACTTGTTCTTATGTTGTATACGCATGTGAATAACTCAATAACTGTTAAGTAATACAGTGTTTGGTAATACCCCTGATTAAAATTGCTTACGATAAATTTTGATTAGATAACACTGACTTGTAACTGGCAGCAATGATGAGAGATGAAGAGTCATATTCTTCAGATAAGTTGAAACGCACGTTAGCGTCGATGCTAACGCGATGCAGCATCGCAATAGCATCGATACTAACGCGCGTTAGCATCGATGCAGTCGCGATGCTGTCGCACATTTCCAAAACGTGCGTTAGTATTGATGCTAAAAGTCGCAGTATGTAAAGGGTCTAAGTGTGTAAAGTACGAAGTTGCGTGGAACCGTTAGTCAAAAATAAAGCATGTTTTTGTGGAATTTACAATGTAGCGCCCGAAGTACCTCGCAATTCGCAAAATAAATATGACTCCAGTGCCGATGTACAATTTGAAAGCACAATATTGATACATACGCGTGTCGAATTGGGATTGGAAGGCAAACGAAAAAGCTGCGTAACGCGGACCAGAATCATAAATGAACGTCGAGACGCGCAGTTCAAATGTTTTGAAATGGAAACAAAAGAGTGAATACTTATTCGATATCGAACAAGAGACATCGCTTTTAGCGATAAGACCGCCTTAGTTGTGCATGTACTTTGAGCTTATTAACTGTAATTTACTTTGTGTTGTGCAATAAAAAGTTATTATTATAAGAGTAAAATATGAGAAGTGCAAAGGCAAACTATAAACAATGTTAGGTGTTGCCAAACGCTGAACAGAGCTGGCGGGTTGAGCCGCGCGCGGCAGATTCTCTCACGAAAGGGGGTTTTACCTTAAAGCCAGAGCCGTCTGAGACAGCGGGATACGCGAGTCACAATTTGGCAAGCATCGGGAAATTTTTAAATCGTTCTCTGAGTATATTCTCCGTTGAATACCGTTTTATACACTTTTCCTATAATTCTTGCATAAATATCGAGGTTTACTCCTCTCACGATGTTTGTTGGAAACAACTTGCATCTTGAAATGTGTAAATGTGTATGTATTTATTATTATTTTTGTACAAAACGATTCCAGGCTGTACTTGTGTTATTATTTAAATTAATAACGCGCGCTTAGCAGTTACTGATGGCTTATTAATGTGACGTGAAATTGTATGATACACGGAACATTAAGGCGATTAATGACGTTCTATTTGTCAAGACTTTGAAAGTTAGTTGTTGATTGAACAATGGATGTTCCTTACATAAGTATACGCACTATGTCGCTCGTTGGCATGATCAATCAGGTATGGAATTGTGTAAAGCAATCGTATTCAAACCCTTTGTTCTTTGCCGTTTGACAGATCATATCGTACGTTTTGAACTGTCAAATGAATACGATTGCTTTACACAATTACCCCTCTGGACCGTTTTAACATTGTTTGGAAAAAAGAAAACTGAAATCTATGTTGCACCAATGTTTTTCTTTAGGTGAGAAACAACTTCGTAAACGATACTAGTTCAGACTTTTTCTGTAGTAAACTAAGGTTTGTATAAAGCCCGCAGGGGTCAAAACTAGTCAGTAATATCAGTAAAAGTCATCTTTTTTGGCATGGTCACTAAAAGTCAGTTTTTTGAGAAAACTGATAGTTTTTCCGTTTTTTGAGATCAACACATATATATATTTTTTAACCTTATTAATTATTATACTGAAACAATTTTGCCTGTCTGTGTCGTTCCTACGCCTACCTTCTTTATTCTAGATTTCGCATAAGAAATATATATCTTATAGTATACCTACTAGCAGCCAAACCCGGCGTTGCTCGGGTTCCACCTTTCAAGTCCATTCATTTCATCAGTTGCAACACTTTTTCACATTTTCGCCACCCAAAACTGCGACCAAACTTCCTTACTTTCACCAGGAGACCAAAGGGGAGATGATTGGAATTGGTGGTCCTAGAGAAAACCCTGTCTTCCCGTACTAATATTATGCATTTTGAATATACATTTAGATTGTGTCAACAAAAAACAAATTTCTAGTCATTTCTAATTTTCTTAGCCGGCCCAGTGATGGTTTGGGGGCAACTAACAGCTGATGCTCTATTATGATGTCATGTTGTGGCAACTTAATATTGTAGCATCATTATTTCGAGGAAAAAAGTCCAATACTATTTTTTCTCAAAATAAATACATATTTTATTATTGAGTGTTAAACTTTGCATATTTTTTTCCATTTAGGAAATCAACGGCGATGCAATTTAAATTACATTCCGTTTCGTAATTACTTGTAGATACGGCTAATTATAGATTTCCATAAGTGTTAAATTGTGTTGAAGTAAGAAGACTACTTGCACTAAAACAAAGTACAGGAATTAAAATAAATTTGTGTTTAAATCCTACTACTATTATAAAGGCGAAAGTTTGTAAGCATGGATGTATGGATGTATGGATGTATGGATGTATGGATGTATGGATGTTTGTTACTCTTTCACGTAAAAACTACTGAATGGATTTGAATGAAACTTTACCACCCTACTACTATTATAAAGGCGAAAGTTTGTAAGCATGGATGTATGGATGTATGGATGTATGGATGTATGGATGTATGGATGTTTGTTACTCTTTCACGTAAAAACTACTGAATGGATTTGAATGAAACTTTACCACAATATAGCTTATACATCAGAATAACATATAGGCTACAATTTTTGAGGTTTCTAATGTGAGGTCGTAAAAAAACACATTTTTTGCGCTACTAGACGGGACGAACCTGAAGTCCACGCGAACGAAGTCGCGGGCAAAAGCTAGTATTTACATATTAATGAGAAACTGCTACAACTGTCCTTATGTCGCATATCATTAAATGTGTTTGTATATGTGTGTGTGTGTGTGTGTGTGTGTGTGTGTGTGTGTGTTTCTGTGTATGTGTTTGTGTGTATGTGTTTGTGTGTGTGTGTTTGTGTGTGTGTGTCTATTCTATTCTTTCTATATTTGTTACAGCTTCAGCTTTTTAACCTGCATTGTATGTGATTTAATTTGAGTGCTGTGTGATTTGTTTGTGGTTACTAACCAACTAACTAATATGGGGAAATGTAAATTTAGGACTGGCTTAATAACAAAGATAAAAATGGACTTGTTATATCTGAAATAATGAGGAAAAAGGGATGGTGAAAATGAGGTTTTTAGTTGTGTGTGCATGAAAAAGTTTTCTGTGGCTTGGGGATTTGAGGCTTCGGATGGTCAGTAAAAGTCAGTTTTTTTAGATTTCTGTTCAGTAAAATCAGTATTTTTGAACACTGAACCTGTTTCAACCCCTGAGTCCGTCTTTGATAATCGAATATTGTAAACAACCTTGACATTTCTCCTTAACGAAATGATTTATTAAAAAACAAGATTTTATAATAAGATAAACACATCACACAACTCACAACCTACAAAGGTAATTTACCTCAACATTCACATGATATCAGTGTTAAATTCATCGGTTAATCAAATCAATATATCAAAATCAAATAGCCATTTTTTTTAACTGATATTATTTTAAAAAATTATAAAATAAGTTGTTTGTAAGATTCGACTAGCAAAGAAAAACGGACTTAATTATTATTATGTTTTCACAAGTCAATGTCCAACATCTTTGCCCGAAGCTAAAGCCTATAGGTTTCATTGCTGCTCCGAAAGATGCATATTTTTTTATTGCCTAAGTTTATTCTTCAATTTGGCATTGATCTCCCGAACGGACGGCGACGGAGGGCGCCGAGCTACCTAGCGGCTGTAATGCGTGCGGTATTATCGGGATGTTTCGCTAAGAGCCAGTATTTGGCAGCGGCGGCGGCCGTAGCTCCCGGCGCAGCGCGTGCCAAATGAACCGACATTAACTCCAATAGTGGCCCCTTCCCGTGCCCGCCCTTACGCAACCGAGGCCGGCCTGATAAGGACCCCAGCCTAGATGATACGCATACGACGGATCGAGTCTCGACCGACGTTGGTCACCTGCGTTACTTACTCCAGTGGATCAGCTATTCAAATGCCGCCTCCTGCTGAAATGTTCGTCCGCGTGTTATTTTAAAACTTTTAGGATTAAATAGTTTTTTCATCTCTCCTGAGGCCTTACTCTGGACACAAAAACCGATCCAATGAATATAGCCATCCTTGTCACACGCATACACGGCCTGTTATGAGTGACAGGGATGGGTATAATCATTGGATCGGGTTTTGTTTCACTGTTCGGAAAATAGAACTTTCCTGTGTAGATAGCCGGGTGGAAAATAGCTTTTCCATCCCTAGGGTGGAAAGCAATTTAGTTTTAATTGGCATGGCATAGAGTCAAGGCATGCAGTCAGCAGATAATTGAGTCACATCATGTTATTAAAATAATAAACATTTTTGCTTAGCTATGCATTGAAAAACATGTGTATTATTGCGATTTTTGATATAAAAACATAAAATTGGTATAATTTTAATTCAATCAACAATTAAAATATTCGGCTGCCCGCCATAGTACCAAGATGACACTTTTTTATTTTACATTGTCAGTGTATTTTTTTCTTTTTGAGCTCTTTGTCAACCTTTATAATTTTGACAATTGTTATCTGTGGAAAAAATTCGATCGATATTCTTTACAAGGATTTTAATTATTTGATATCGTCTGCTTTTTATAGGCTGTGTTTTCATGTATTCGAGCCGTTACTCTTTCCAATCGTGTTAGATGTTTTTAGTAAGTACTGTAAATCAACTGTAATTTTGTGCAAAAACTTGAGTTTTCCTTTCTCGCTGAACTACATAATACCTCACCATGACTTCTACAACCACTTTCGTAAATTGAATGTTTTTCCTCACAGTCGAAATGAAAAAAGTAGGTATGTTTAACTCGGGTAAAAGCACCATTTCACTCTCGAATTATTGACTGCCTCGGTGGCGCAGCGGTGAGAGGGTCGCATTTTAAAGCGACGGCTGCGCCGGACCGGAGGTCCCAGGTTCAATTCCCGGGTCGGGCCAAAAATATGTACCGGAGTTTTTCTGTTCAGAAATTCTCAGGGTAGCCCGGAGTTTGGAAGTTGGCGGTGTTTCACCCCCGTGCCTCGGAAAGCACGTTAAGCCGTTGGTCCTGCGCCTGATCTCTCTCCGGTCGTGTCAGATTGCTGTCCCATCGGGCTATGAGAGTGAAAGGAATAGAGAGTGCACCTGTGTTTGCGCACACACTTGTGCACTATAATATGTCCCGCGCAGTCGGTTGGTCGTTGTGACTGGCCACCGTAGTCGAAATCGGCTAGGGGGACTATTATTATTATTATTATTGGCGCTCTCACTTTGTTCGAGTGCCAGAAACATCTCAAGTGAAATGGGTCGCTTTCTCCCCTTGTATAACAATCTACTATTAATCTTGGAAGGTAGATGACTGTATTTGGTGCGCTGAATGAATATTTGACTAGTTTCAGTTTCATATTAACGCGTTTTGGAGGAAAAACATTTTTTATTCTTAATTTGTTTTCTTATCATAGCCGTGATAGTTTTCCTTCTAAATTCACCATACGCTAGTGCTGTGAATTTTTTCACGTATCGTTAGTTTGGAGAGGGCGGGGACATTTGATTTTAACAAAAATTTGCTCCACTTTTCACTTAGGTCACTTCATCGAAAAGTGATGTTAGTTTTCGGTATATTGATTCAGTACTTAATATCATCATCATCTTATCTATATATACATATAATAAAACTGTAAAGTAGGTGAATTCTGTACATTGCATATTTAAAAAAAAATTGCATTGAGGGGGCTTCTTATACACGTAATAGATACCAAAAATATTTTTTTTGAATTTTTTGTCAGTCTGTCTGTCTTTCTGTCTGTTTGTTCGAGCTAATCTCAGAATCTACTGGACCGATTTTGATGGGGCTTTTTTTATTTGACTCAGCATCACTTGGAGAGTAAACTAGGATAGAAATAATCACGCCAATAGACTTAGGGGGTAGGCAGAAAATTGAATCTCAGCAACTATTGGACCGATTTTGATGGGACTTTTTTCATTTGACTCAGTGTCACCTGGAAAGTAAACTGAGATATAAATAATCACGCTAATTGACTTAGGGGGTAGGCAGAAAATTGTTGTTGGATTAATAAAACTGTAAAGTAGGTGAATTCTGTACATTGCATATTTAAAAAAAAAATGCATTTAGGGGGCTTCTTACACGTAATAGATACCAAAAATATTTTTTTTGAATTTTTTGTCTGTCTGTCTTTCTGTCTGTTTGTTCGAGCTAATCTCAGAATCTACTGGACCGATTTTGATGGGGACTTTTTTTATTTGACTCAGCATCACTTGGAGAGTAAACTAGGTTAGAAATCGATGTTAGTGTCGGTGTCTGTGATTTGACCTGGGAATCATTTTGTTTGCTGACCGTGTCTTTCCTGGGTAGGCTTTTTGCAGCGGTAACCGACATTCGATAACTAACAACAATTTGACTATTTAAGGTTTATTTATTTTATTATCAATTAATGGTTTTATTGGCTTCGTTTGTGGAACTTTTGGAGAAATTAAATTTATCAGTCCCGAACTGTTAAGAGATTAAACTTCTCACCTAGCAGCCTTGATGATGTGTCATGTGCTATCTCTGCGAAGGCCCAATTACCAGGGTGACGTACAAGGAATAAATTTATGCATAACCAATTACCGACCGTGTGAGCTCAGCATTACGTCGCTCATACTCAGGCATTTGATCACATGGTCATAAAGTTGCATACTTTTAAGAACATAATTATTTGGAAGTGCTTTGCAATGAAATTGCACCTAAAGAATAATAGTTGTAGTGATTATCCTCTAAAATATTACAATCATGTCTTGCAAAATGTATGGTGCATCATAGCAGGTGTAAAATTATATTGATTGAAATAAATAAATGTAGACCCAATAGCACTGGCCGCGCTGACACAAATTGAAAATGGTTAGAACGTTGAAAAAAAAAGTAAAACCGGGAAACGTGAATAATGGGTTTTGTGCATGAAAAAGGCTACTGCTCTAACGGACTATTGATAAACAATTATGCCGGCGCCTGTGTTTTGCGGAAAAAAAAAACAATCGAAAAATATATCTAAACTGAATCTGAATCAATTTGAAATCGTCATGTTACAAAGCCGACGACGGTAGTAAAATATTTTTGATTCATAGTTGATGATAACTTGTTTTGGTAGTGTAGCTTTCTTACCCCCTTATTCATAATAACTCAAACGGTATTTTAAACATAGTTTAGCTATTACACTGTTGTCTCATTCTTTCTTGGCGCTGTCATCATTTGTCAGAAAGTGACAAAACAGTGTAATAGCTAAAATAGGTTGAAAAGACCGTTTGAGTTATTATGTATAAGGGGGTTAGTGTTTAAACAGCTAAGCTTTGTAAGCCGGTTGTATTTTATCTAATAAGATTTTATTAGATAGGTACTTCTTATTTAGAAGGTAATGTTGGTGACGTGCATGCAACATTACTCTCTAAATTCCACTTTTTTAAATTATTACTTCTTCTTTATAACTATTGCACAATTCAATGCATGTTTCAATCAATGCTACCATGCATTCATGTCGAAGTGATACTTCAATCTAACGCCGGCAATACAGTCTCCCTGCACGGACGGACAGCCAATCCAATGCGTTTACTAGAACACAAACGAGTGATGTCAAAATGCCACTGCAATAGATCATGTTATGATGCATCGTAGAAGCCGTACTATTGGTATGACGATATAGCCGAACAAGTAGCAACAGTTCATGTCGTGTGCAGAAATAATATGAATTGAATACAATTTTAGAGTTCCGTAGACGAATGGCAAAAAAAGTACATTAATAGAATCGTAAAGTCTATCTGTTCGTTTGAACGAGATAGAACCAGAGATAAGCACATTTGTAACTACCGCAAATATTACTTTGTCGTACGTACTACAACCAAAGACTACCATAACAAAGTATTTTTTGCTGGAAGAAAAACTATTCTGTTATTTCGGGTAGGTAAATGTTATTAGGTAAATGTTTTCGGCTAGGTAATTCAGTTTAAGTTGGCACGGACGGAACCCTCAATGCGCGAGTCTGACTCGCACTTGGCGAGTTTTTAATAATACATTTAGACTGCCAGAGAGTAGGTTGAACCCCTGCATGTCTGTACGGCACACGACAGATCACATCCAAAGTACGTTGACTGGTGGCTGATCTCTCGGAGATATGACGCCGGCGGCGGCGCGCGCGCTCCCAGAGGAAATCAGTGCGCCGCCCGCGCCGGCTTCGCGCAATCCGCCGCATCCGCCCTTACAGGCCCGTCTCATTATCAATCTATAGCCTCATATAGCTCGCCTATAACAAAACAAAGGACGGTGATTCGCAGACAATCCCGCTGGAGTTGGATAAAAGAAGATTTGATTGTGCTGACTAGGTACCTGTTGCAATTTTTACTGATGGCCGAATCATTAAGACGCGATCGAGTGTATGACTGGTTTGAAACGGGTCGCTGTAAAACGAGGTTAGTATCAAGCGACTTGTTGCAGTGTATAGTCGTCATCATGGTAATAAACCCAACAACTGGATTAGTTTTTTAATTTGCTAAGAAAATAGTAGAAAAACGTCGTAAAGATAGATCGACAAAACGGATTTATTTTGAAAACGCAGCAGCAGCGCGTCTGACCGCGGCGCGGCGTAACTCTGAAACGCTAACTGCCAGAAGAGTTTGAGAAAAACGTTTTCCCCCGCAAGCATGTTTCGACGGTTGGCGTTCGAAATGTATAAAAACTCGCAATGCGCTACGCCTGCAAACGATCCTCTTCAGTGCAAAGTTATATTTGCGGTTGTGAAAGTGCGTATTCTCAAAACTTGGTACCGATTCGATCTCGTTCAACCCAGTTTTCGTTGAAAGTATTTGCTGAGATCTACATCACGAATCTTAGCTTTTATTAAATTGACACTTTTTTAGTTTAAAAGTTAGGAAGGTGCCTATATTTACCCACTTTGGAGCGTCTACCTTTCAAGTTGTTTTATGTCATTGTTTTGAGTATTTACCCCACCCACCCCACACTCATTGGTTTGAGTATTTTTTTAGTTTTAGTTCTATGTATGTAAGCAGAGATCCATCCATGTACAATTGAGAACTTCTAGGTAAAACTTAATCCTGTAATTTTTAAAACCCTTATAAGTTATATTTTAGTTCTTCGTGTTCTAAAAACTTTGTGATGAAAAAGAAAATATGTGGATTCTAAGAAAACTTTGAAGGCTAATGAGTTTCATAAAGACATTTCATCCAAAACCGAGAGCCATTAAGCTATCTCGAATTCCAACTTCAACGGGACCGGATGCAGGCTGCAGCTGCCCCGCGCCTATCCGCCTGAGATTGATCGTCGCTTGTTTTTGCCTCACCTCCGCAGCTCTCGCTGCTCCAGGAAGGAGGCATTCGCTTGGAGCGAAGGTTTTTGTGGCAGGCGCAGCGCTTGCCTACAAAAGACTCACGATTTATCTTTGACTAGGACATAAATCATGCAGATCGACCCACAGACAATACAGTGCCACAGAGAACTGATAACATTTTATTGTAAATGACCTTTTCATTTAAAATAAAGTTTTTCGCAACTAACCCGCCAAATATTTTATACCCCAACCGTTATCTTAAAAACGCATACTTTATTTGGAAATGCGAGGAAGTGCACCTGGCAAGCAGATTAAAAACCCATTTGCTTCCATCTATCTCAGGACGCGTGTCGGTCGCGCAGGCATCGCGCGTCGTGGCTGCGGCTGCAATTAAGGCGCCCGCCCTGACCCGAATCGATGCCCTGAAGTTATTGATGACGGCTGATTGGAGCTTAAACTCCGCTTCGAGCCGCCGACTCGCTAAACCGTGTAAGCTACAGAATGGTCCAAATTTGCAGGCTAGTTCCTAGCTTTTTTAATTCCATCTTTCTAATGCGATCTGATCGACGACAAATTCATTTAATCCTTTTCAAAAATGTCACCACACTAAAAGTCGCGCCAACATGTAACTCCATTATAAATGCATATTTTCAAATTATGAGAATTTCCTCTAAAATTGACAATCGATTGTTTATCACTTAAAGCTTCTCACAGATAGACGCGGCCAGTTGTACATAACTGTATGAAAGTCCAAAGTATTCACCGAAAGCAATCCTCCTCGATATTTTCTAGTTGCGCGGTCGGTTGTGAATTATAAAAAACAGGCCGCGCTGAAATGAAATAAGAAATTGGTGTTATAGAATAGAACTTTATATACCTACTTTGTACGTAATTATCTAGTGAATTCTAGTGGTACGGTAGGACCTTATGTTGTCACGTGAAAAAATGACCCTAGTGGGTCTATGTTGTTTTTATGATTTTCAAGCCAGAAAAGCCCAGAAACCAACCAAGCAACCAGCGAACTGACCTCTTCAGCAACGGTATATACAATCTTGATGAACAGATGTCATCGAATAGCCCACTCGAATAGCCGCATTTGTTGTGGTGGTGGTCGTTGCCGCGGCTCACGGACCGTGGCGGCAGCAAGCCGTGTCTGTCTGCGAGAGGCTTTATGATACGGATTATTATTATTATTTAGTTTTTATACCATTGTATCTCAGCAAGGCTGGGTATTAAGAATTACACGGGCCTAAGCCAAGTGTAAGCCAAATGAGTAATAAATCTAACTATTGCTGGGTTCCTGAGAAACTGCAGGATTAGTATGTTGAGGTAGAGGGTATATTTGTGTGGGCATGTTGTGTGTGAGATTAGTCTGATATTGTTGACTGATGTCTTCTACCTGCAAAAACTTGCGGACAAGTCTGCAAGTATTTAAAATAACTACCTTCTGTAATTGGGTGTATGTATATTTTGGCAAATCAAGTGATTGAATTGATTGGTGCAATTGCTTTGGAATGACTCCTGTTGTAGATAAAACTATGGGTACTACTGTAACTCTATTTAGTTTCCACATACGCTTGATCTCATCCTTTAAATCTGTATATTTTGAAAGGTTTTCTGATATGGTAGATTGAAGGTTATGGGTATTTGGAACTGCTACGTCAATGAGTAGTGCTGTTTTATTGATTTTGTCTATTACTGTAATGTCAGGCCTATTGTAAGTGAGTGAGTGGTTTTATCTGTAAGAATTGCTCTGTCGTAGTAAAGTTTGTGTGTTAGGTTTTCAATCACAGTTAATGGGGTGTATTTGTAATAAGGTACAGGTGGTTCATTCGAAAGTTTATACGTAATCAGTCAGGGATCAAACGACTCTCGAGAGTCGCATAACAATGGAATTTCTATTGTGTCTCGTTCACACATACTTGACGAGTTAATGGCTAATTTTTGATGAATCATATTAGCAACCTGATCGTGGCGATGTTTTTAATCGGTTTGGGATATGGATTTACATGCACCGGTGATATGTTGTATAGTTTTTGAAGCACTGTTACATTTTCTGCATAGAACTGTTTGGAGACTTTGAGCTTTGATGATACATTTTTGATAGTTCCTGGTTTCAATCACTTGATCCTGGATTGCTTACATGAACCCTTCTGTGTCCGGGAATAAATTGCCTCGACTCAGCCACTCGTTCGACGCATCTTTGTCGACGTTAGGTTGGCATAAGTCAGAGCGGTGCCGGCCGTGAAGAGATTTTTGGGCCCATTCCTCTGTTTTAGTGCGGTGGTCTGTCAGTTTTTCATTAGTCTGGATGGCGTTATCATATAGGTTTAGTGGTGTGAGCCGTTGGTCGTTTGCCACAATTGCTTCATGCATTGCTGACGAATTTGTTTTGTGATGAAAGTACTTACGTAGACTGGAAACTTGTTTGTTATGAAGATTCATAATATCGATTAATCCCCTTCCTCCCTCGATACGCGGCAATGTTAACCTTTGAATGCAGGATCGTGGATGATGTTTCCTGTTTTTTGTCATGAAGGTGTTAATTGTGCGTTGCAGGCTCTTGAGTTCATTTTTTGTCCATTTTATAATTCCGAAGGAATATGTGAGGATTGGTATTGCAAAGGTGTTAATAGCTTTAATTGTGTTTTAGCGTAGAGTTGACTTCTAAGTATGGCGTTTAATCTGTGTTTGAATTTATGGGTAAGTACCTGTTTAGTTTCTTTACTATGTATTTGTTTTGACTGGTTGTATCCTAAATATTTATATGTCTGGTGTTCTTGTAAGGGCTCGATCCGTTCACCTGTCTCCAATTGATAGAAGTGCTGATAGTTTTTTCCTGCTCTTACTGAGTTATTCTTACACTTATCGATACCAAACTCCATACAAATATCTTTCGTAAACTTTTCAGTGATATCTGCTAGTTGTTGCAAGTCATTTTGGTTGGATGCATAGAGTTTGATATCGTCCATGTAAAACAAGTGATTTAACTTGAACTCAAGTTTATTATTATTATTAAAGTACTGTAAATTATAACCTGACTAGTGGTCCCAGCGAACTTCGTTTCGCCCCCAGCCCCGTCCCGCCCCGGCCCCGTTTTATGGAAATGAATGATTAAGTATTCATTACACATATCGAGTTTTCATTGTTTTTAAGATGTATTCTGCTATTCGGGACGGAAACAAATCCAACAAATCAAAAACCATGGCAATCGGTCCAGCCGGTCTCGAGTTATAAGTGTTGTAACAAACACGACTCTCTTCGTGTTAGGTGCTTCGTGTTTGGAATGAGTCCTATAATTTTTGAGTATTTTTTCAATTTGTTTTTTGAGCTTAGCGCTTCTATTCCCGTTTATATTATATTGTATTAATCTTGCAATTTTAGCCCTAAGATCCTCTATTTTTTTTTTCTAGTCTAATCTGCCACTTCCGTTTAGCTTTGCTTTTTCGCAGATTTCTTGTTGCTGGAGGTATTTCTAACCTTGCGCCATTAATTTTAGCTGATGTTCATGCCGCGCAGTAAAATGTAGTCTGTAAAGTTGTATCATTGTTAACATATTTTGGTAACACTTGTTTGTTTATGTATTCAATAGTCTGCGCTAGTTTTTTTGATGGTCTTTGTTTGGTTATTTTACTTCTCTGTGTTGGGTCTGTATTTTTATAAAATTCGTAAGCTTTTGTAAATAAACGGTCAATTTCTGGTTCATTTAAGTTATTTGTGTCATTATTTATAGGTGTATTGTTTGCATTTTCTAGTTCCAGGTCTGGGTCTAGGTTTCTAGGTCTGGTAGTAATAGTGAGCTGAGAATTTTGATAATTCGGGATGTATATCTATTATTGTTTTGTGTAGTACTTGTCTTTAAGCTGATTTGTCTGTGTCTATATGTGTGATTCAAAAGTAGGCTCTTATAATATTTTCATTGATTTCGTTCGACCAACTCATCCGTTGCCCAGTTTCATTCACTTGAGTATTGGGTATTCCGCCTCTTTCCTAATTTGGGCAGCTGTTTTCCAGTTGATGTTAAAAGTGTCTAGCTCGTCACGCCATCGCCTTCTGTGTCTACCGCGTGGCCGTCTTCCATTTAAAGGGACCCACTCGGTGCAGATTTTGGCCCAGAGGTCGTTTGGCATGCGACTGACATGACCGGCCCAGTCCCACTTTAGGTGAGCAGCCTTCTGGGAGATGTCTGTGATAAGCGTCTTGGAGCGCGGGGTGGTGTTCCGGATACGAATACATATTTGTTGATACGGATACATATTTTAAGTCTATGGATTCCCATTTCCGTATGCCATAGATAGTCAGTGGGTGCGCTTTGTTTGCGGCGACGGAATTTTTAATTGCCTGAGCGCAATTTTTAAAGCCTAACCTACTTGATACCGCGCTCTTCGGCCCCTAGCTGTGAGACAGTCGTTAGGCCATTAGTATTACCAGCAAACTAAACTAGTTTTGAATGGTTCTTACGAAATAACCCCAAACTAAATCGTGTACTGTATGATTATAACACCGGAAGGAAACTATATGAATGACTCCACGGACCTCGGAAACCAAACCAACAGTCTTAAGCTGATATCTTTAAGCCATAGGGGTATCAAAGGGTTGGCAACAATAACAGCCCTTGTCGCTTGGATCAGGCAGCGGATAGGAGGTTACGTAAATGAAACCGAACGCAGGAAGGAAGGTTAGAGGTCATAGCCTAATCGATGACTTACGGTAGCCGCGGTTACGGCGGTTGCACTTGTAAGTCGTTATTTATAAGGGTAGATTATAATTATAAGAGCAATAGACAATGAGCTCTATGTTACACTAGACAGGCTTTGTTGTACAAGAAATTGATGTCAGATTGAGCATCTTACAAAGCGTTGCCATAGTTTACCATGTTTCTTTACAATTATGTAAAGAAATTGCCAAAGTATTTGAAATTCTTTCCATACATTTTGTTTCAAAATTAATAACGTCAATATAGCATTCTCTAAGCGGCCAAATATTAATATAAAATACATATAACTGTCTACGGCAATAGATAATGCCCTGTTATTTTATTAGGGTGGCAAGATTAAGATTAAGATTTCGCACATTATAGTTACTATAATCTTTTTTTAAAATAAATATAAATAATAATAATAAATAAAATAAAACGTATAAATTATACGGGGGCGTCTCCCAAAATACTTACTGACATAAAATAACATCCATGACAAGGTTCTAATGTTTAATGTTTCTGCTTTTATCACACAATCATTGCCCCTTGCGGGATTCGAACCAGCGACCGCTGGTATAGTAGTAAAGAGCGCTAACCACTACTGACTGATTACACCAAATGTGTCGGCAAATGGACCTTTTAGCTATTAAAATCATGATAAGAAAAGGTCTTTCATACTTAATTGTGAGTCAAAATCGTAACATGCTATTATAGTCATATTTCCATTGATGCTGATAGTCGTATTGTGCGCCAGGTTCGTACTTATCTTTATTTAAAGTACAAAGCAATGATGATTTGATTATCACCCGCACCTACACAAAGGATGAACCCAAAAATCCTTTGTTGTTAAATAATTTAAAACTTATTTTTACTGGTACCTAGTTACATATCCACAGAATGCGCCATACATATAAGTAGTAATCGATTACGCTTTATCTATCTGGGTTGTCGGATAGGATTACACGCATTATTTGTTATCTAAAGTCAATAAACCACAAGTTATACTATGGCCTTTATTATTGATTCAAAAATACTTATCTTCTAATTAAACCGTAGGTTTCGCCGCCTTTTTAGGGTGCCGTAGCCGAATGGCAAAAAACGGAACCCTTATAGTTTCGTCAAGTCTGTCTGTCTGTCCGTCCGTCCGTCCGTATCACACATACACCTTATTCTAAAACTATTAACATCACACAGCTGAAACTTGGTAGGTAAGTGTATCATATTTACCGCTTTCCGATTCAGATACAAAAAGTAAAAAAGGGGGTCTCCCATACATGAAACTAAAACCTAAATATAGTTTTTACTCAAACCTATACGTGTGGTGTGTCTGTGAATAAGGGATCGTTCAAGTATAACGTAAGCAGATTTATTACAATTATTTACCCCCCCATCCCCCTTGTCAGCAAAAGTAAGCAAAGCTCTTACCCCCTACCCCCATGCTTACGTAAACATTTTGCAATTAATGTATTTTAAAAAAAAATAATTAATTATTAGGTTATAATTATAATTTTAAAAATAAGAAAATAGATTTAGGAAGTAGAGATTTTACTGATATGGTATTCAACATAGAGTAACAAAATTATTATAATCTTACGAACATAACAAACTTATTTTAAATTTTTGGTACACATATTAAATTCAAATTAACAGTCTTTAGTCCATGAAACCCGAATCCTGTAGTACGTATTGTAAGCATGCTTTGCTATGCTTACAATACGTCTACTCGCTATAGGATCCAAACGAAACAATACACTGACAGAGGAAATTTAGACAAGTTAATAGCGCGCGGTAATTCCCCTACTCGGTTCTAAAGCGAGTGCCTAACCGTATGCATTATTTGCGGGAATCCCCGAAAATGCGTTTCGATTTCAAGCAAAGACAATGTAAGGTTGCCATTCGGTAAAAGAATAAAAATACTACCTATGACGTAATCATCATCTAGACTCCCCTGCCCCCCATGTCACCCAAAATAAGCAAATCAATAACCCCCCCGCCCCCCTATAGTGCTTACGTAATACTTGAACGGCCCCTAAGTCTTTGAAAATGACGTTGAGGTTTCTAACACCTTTTTGTCTAAAAGTCTAACGTTTGAGATATAATAGACGCTTCCAAAGTGG
This sequence comes from Pyrausta aurata, assembly GCA_963584085.1. Taxonomy (NCBI): domain Eukaryota; kingdom Metazoa; phylum Arthropoda; class Insecta; order Lepidoptera; family Crambidae; genus Pyrausta; species Pyrausta aurata. The sequence continues at coordinate 66,555 of OY757255.1, read as the reverse complement.
TAAAATGGGCGTCCCCCCCCCATCTAACTTTTGAACTAAGAAAGTGTTTTTTTTTCTTTAATAAGTTTATGTTGTTGATCTACAACAAACATTTTCAACGAAAATTGGTTTGAATAAGATCGAACCAGTAGTTTTTAAAATATTGCACATTTTCATAAAAAAATATTGTAACACGTCACTGTCAAAAATATTGTTACATGTATTTTCGTTAGGTGGAGGAAGTAAGTGGACCCCGAATACAGTTTAGAGTGGCACGGAACCCTCAGTGCGCGGGTCTGACTCGCACTTATCCGGTTTTTGTAGTATTACGTTACGTTACAGATCTCACCTTACCTAAAATAGATTAATCAAATTTGTATTTGGTGAGGTATTCGTTCTAGCTTTTAATATTTTATCACCTACTTCTAGTGTATTTATAGCTAGTAGTATTTAATTTACTTTTTTTTACTAGGCTCAAGGTCACGATTGTAATGAATGACGCATTCTTTCACAGCAAATGATTTCTCAGAACATGTAAATTCGGCTGCTTTATTCATCATTCATTATTAGTCATGTGATTACTATGGACTTATTAAACATGACGCATAATAGACGGACAACTTATTTGTATACCAATAATATTACCACTCTATTTTCTCCGATTGTAATACATTGTCAAATAAGACTAGCCATATCAGGGGGTGATCACTTTCGTGTCGGTGAGAGCTCACGCACACATAGACAAAATTATAGTAGTTGATCTAGTTTAAGTGTGGCCACTATTTGTACGAATTAAATGCATGGTAGATTCATAATAACTTAAATTACTCAAAAATCATTAAGACTGTGAAAATTTTCAACGAACTGCCTAAGTTTTACAGTGATTAATAAAGATCACACAATAATTTTGCAAAAACAACAATTTACGTTATGCCTTTTCGTACAATAAAATATTTGGTAGACGTTTAAGTAGAATTTCCTAGTTGTAACTGGCAACATCTTTAGGTTATTCAAATGTGACATTTGTTTTGAATAAAAACAGTTGTGAGAAAGTTTTGCCGTTTTTCATGCTTGCTCTGTTTTCTCTCAATTTCATTACAAATTTCCCCAAAGTTTTTCATTTCAACCAAATTTGAAGACCTGCGTCTCCTCCGTATTGCTTCTTTGGGTGATTCAATGCTCATGTACTTACCATACGGTGTTGTGTTGTGAACTTGTGAGTGACTACTTTTGTGCCAGTTTTACTGAGACACATTATTAGAAAGGACTTCAATAGTTTTAAGTACCCTGATCTGTGTGTTATTTATTTCGTTTACTATGTCACATATGTACCGGAGGTTAGTAAAAGTTCGCATGATTACGTGACTAGGTATCATTAGGTCTGTGGATGGAGGTTATCTAAAAATAAAAATAAAAATCTTTATAATTGTTTTATTTTTTGCAGTCGTGTAAATGTTCATTCGTTTTGTTTCGAGCAAGTTTGTGCATTTTGGCTTCAATCATAAATTAATAAATAGACGTTTCCTCAAAACTTAGTAATTTATTGCATCTAAACTTGCTCGAAATAAAATGAATGAATGAATGAAAAAAAAACTTTGAATAAGAAAGAACCCCACCGCTGCCCAGATTCAATTTTTTAAATTTTCCCGCCACAAACAGAATGGTAGATTTTCAAATTTCCCGCCAAATGATTACATTGCGACAGTGGCGCACTCTGTCCCTACTTCGCAGAAATTAAAATTGACAGTTTAACGTAGGGGTATTTTTTTTTATTCCTAGTGGTGCTTCTTCTCTTTTTGAGTATATATATTCTTTGAGCCATATGGTCTATTTTTGCCAATAATAAAATGAGAGCCAAGTGTATGCGCGTGACATCGCGTGTAAATAGTTTTGACCAACCGACACTCATACACCCCGGACCAGACAGCTACAACTGGCTCAATTGATATTATTCACTGCGTACACAGACGTTTTCTGTTATTGAATACATCTTTGATAATGCTCATAGAAGTGTGGTAAGACGTTGCACTTCGCAGTGCCGACATGAGACACTTGCACTTGATAATCTTGATATGGTAAGCCATATTCTTTTCATTGCTTTATCGCATTTCATGGAAGACAAGTCCCTTAGTTTCTTGTGACGCAAATGGTGTCCACTGAAACGCAAATATGATCTACTAACTGTCTCCTGCGACTGCCGCGTGGAATCCGCTTCGTCACAGGACGACTAATCGCGCGTCCCTAGGAAATTGCGTATTTTCTCAGAACAAAAAATAGCTTTTTTCACGCGTGACCAGCTGTGGATCACAGCAGCGGGTACAGAGTCTTGGTATTTACTTTAAATATTAATAGCATAACAACGAACATAACATTATATTTTTATCAATATAATAATATTATAATAAAATAAAAAATACTACAATGGTATGAATATTCGTATTTATGTTTTTTTAATAATAATAATACAAAGCGAAATAGCGATAAAATTTTCTAATTTGACAGTAAAAGCATGCGCCCCTGTACTATTTCAAAGTTCGACTTGAATTTGTGTACGTACACACATCTTCGTGAAAACAACCAATCATTTACAATTGTATAACACGCCCATTGTACAATGGAGAATTTAAATGTCATTGAATAGTTTATGAAACCCTATCGCTGGGGCCGGTAGTTGATTGACATCGTAAGTAAGTGCAATTGTGTCAATTGTTCTAATTCAGTCACCACGCGAGCATGACGCTGCGCCGCATGCCGCGCCTTACCTAAATAATTGACCATGGATGGACATTGAAACTCACGGTCGGAATTTTTAGGGTTCCGTAGCCGAATGGCAAAAACGGAACCCTTATAGTTACGTCAAGTCTGTCTGTCTGTCTGTCTGTCCGTCCGTATGTCACAGCCACTTTATTCTAAAACTATTAGCATTACACAGTTGGAACTTGGTAGGTAGATGTATTCTGTTAACCGCTTTTCGATTTTCATATAAAAAATAAAAAATAATATTTTAGGGGGGAGGAGCTCCTATACATGAAACTAAAACCTAAAAATATTTTTTTGGTCAAACCTATGCGTGTGGGGTGTCTATGGATAGGTATTTTAAAATGACATAGATCGTAAAATGGGCGTCCTCCCCATCTAACTTTTAAACTAAGCGAGTGTAAATTTTGAAAAAAAAAAAACGCAATGTAGATCTTAACAAAAACTTTCAACGAAAATTGGTTTGAGCGAAATCGAACTAGTAGTTTTTGAGATATAGCACATCTTCAACAACCGCAAACATAACTTTGTTCTTCCGGGTTTCAGGGTTCCGTAGCCGAAAAAACGAAACCCTTCTAGTTCCGTCGAGACTCTCTGTCTGTCCGTCGTCCATCCGTATGTCACAGCAACTTTATACTAAAACTATAAGCATCACACCGCTGAAACTTGGTCGATAAGTGTATCTTGCTCACAGCTTTCCGAATCAGGCACAAAAAGTATTAAAAAAATGAAAAATAATAATTTGCTCAAACCTATAATACGTGTGTGTCTATGTATAGGTCTTTCAAAATGACATTGAGATTTCTTATTTTTTTTTTAAAGTCTAACATTTGAAAGATGGGCGCTTCCAAAGTGGTAAATTCAAATTCAAAATCTATTTCAATTTAGGTAATGAAATGACACTAATGAACGTCAAATATACAGGGAAAAAAATAAAAATAAAAGTGTCCTGAAAGGGCCGAAACATGTTTCCTTATTTTCTGGGCCCTACCAGCGCTTCGAGACAAAACACAGACAATTAGGCAAGTGCTGAGAAAAAACGCCGGAACAAACTCAGTCACCACTAGCTGCTGTAAAATCAAAATCATCAAAGGTACATCAGTCGGTGCAGGCTAGACGGACCACACATTCGTGTCGTTTAAATAGTCTTGAACCTTATAATAGCCTTTAGACAAAAGCGTGTTTTATACGTGTTTCTTAAATTTATCAACCGGCAATTCGACATGATTGTGTGGTACGAGTATATTATTAAAGAATTTTATACAATTTCCCATAAACGAATTAATAGTTTTAATTAATCTGAAGCTAGGAACGACAAGCTTGTGTTTATTTGTTGTGTTATATGAGTGAATGTCGCCATTCTTCATGAATTATCTTTTTTACGTACGTTCGTAAAAATTGACAAGAAGTTATTGAGAAGCCACATTTAATATGTTGATTTTTTTAAAGACTTCTCTCAGGGAGTCACGAGGAGGACTAAGTTTATAAATGGCACGAATGGCTCTTTTCTGCAAAATAAATATGGTATCAATGTCTGTAGCAGAACCCCACAAGAGTAAACGGTAAAATGGACGATTTATTTATTTTCCTAGTACCCTATTTATTTTCAATACGATTTCATTTAGGCATTTAGGAAAATAAATAGAACATAATTATTATAGGCTTATATTTATATGCCCGACCACGTGGTGTGATTGTAGTCATGGTGTGGTTGTGCCACGTGTGGTTGTGCCCATGTTATCTTTATTTAACGTGTACTTGGCAAATAAACGGTTGAGTTTGAGCGGTGTACATCCTTAGTGCGCTGAGTTCGGACCAGCTCTACATCATCATCAATAGCATTCTCCGACTGGTTTGATTTTCACTTCTTGAACCACTGCAGTGTGTCGTTTATGTAAAACAAAATTATTTGGTGCGATTTCATGGTGCGGCCAGAAGTAACAGTTCTAGTCGTCCTTGCTTCTCTTATAGCTAAAAGGTTGATTACAGCTGATGTTATGCATTCATACCCTTAAAGATATTAAGTATAAATATTCCATTCTAGAAATATATTTTTTTCAATACGCCTGTTTCATAGGTCCATGTTAAATACGAATTTCCGCTTCTAACGCTTGGCCCGATCGACAGAATCGTATTATCGGGGTTTTACTGTAATAACTTAATAATTATAAACTACCAGTGCTCTGAAGTCTTTAGCCAGTGCTTTAAAAAAAACGTCTGGCGTAATCACTGCATCTAGCTGAGGGCACTTAGCGACTGGGCTCTAACCGCGCGTCTATTGCTCGCTCTAGGCCGGGTGTTTGCGCAGACGAATCTGTTAACACAATTGCCGATGTAGCTGAATTTCATTACGAATTCCGCACTTTAATTCCTTCTCGTTTGTCCGGCTTTATTGAATTGCGTGAGTCGTGACATTTGTCTTGTTTGGACTACGTGTTGATTGCCATCCTATCGTGTTGTTTGTTTTTGGAAGAAACAATTCGACAGTATTGGCCAAGTTTGACTAAGCTGTTTATTCTCTCTTTTATCTAAAGTTTTAAACGAATACATACCTACGTGTTCGTAATATATACGTCTTACGCAACACAGTCTAAACAATTCAGTTCAAATAGACTAAAACGGCATTACTTCTACATGAATCGCTCTGAATCTGACTCATAAGCCTTTACTGCTTTTAATTGACATTTGTATCTGAAGAGGCGTGTGATGAGCAAGTGACGCCGCGGCCGTGACCGCCGCTATTTCTGCACCATTGATTTCCATCGGCGGCTGCTGGCGTATGAATTATTCGTGACCGCGAAGCGGGCGGCCTCGCCAAACATTGCCGTGGAAAGGAGAAATAAATACAGCCTGTTCAAAAAGAACTAAGAAAAACACTTACTACTGTTTCACCTTCTACAATTATTTCTAAAGTAACCTTGCAGCCTGCATCCCGATCCTGCAACCTTTGCAAAGTCGTTTGCCAGTTTCCTATGAATGAGATAGAATAGCAATGTTCTTCTTATACTTCCCTATATAGCAATATGATGGAATGCTCAATGATGTTCAGTGTACCTGTGTACCTAATGTAAGTAAAACGTAAAGATCTGGCTGTTTTGAGGAGTCTATGCGTCGCTTCGGGTGTGCACCTTTGACCTTCGACCTTTGGGCGCGGTCGGTGCGTTACACAAACACCAGTTTAGGCTAATCTTGCTTGTTAGCGAACTCGCAGCACCCCGCGCCCGCCTACATTCATTTTCGCCCTTGGCCTTGTTAAAAATAGCTGAGCTTTACCATTTTAATGGGTCTTAATGTATCATCATACTTTTTTATTATTTACGACTTTACCATTCACAAAACCTCTTTACATATTCACTCCATATCCAAGGTCGTTTTGCCATTATCTGGACAAACTTGCACTGTTTTTCATGCTGAAAGTTTCTATTATGATCAAATTTTCACCCACCACTTAAGTCGGCAGGCACCCAAAAGTGGAACCATGTCAGCACATTCAATCAGACTTAAGGTCTGAATCGTTTACGGGGAATTCGACCCCAAAAACTTCATTGCATCGTTGGGGCCTAGAGTTGGGCAGGGTAAGTAATGAAAAATATGGTAATTAATGGTAAAGAATTGTAAAAAACTATTTTTTACCAAATGGCGGTAAAATACTCAGCTGCTATATTTGACATGAAAAAAACTACAAAGTTTAATATTTTGATAAAATACTGAATTGTTTTAGTATTTTTAATCAATTGTTTTTTTTTAATATATTTTATTCTTTTTTGGTACATTTTGGTAAATCAACTAATCTGAGTAAACTCTTAAACGCACAATATTTAAAAACTATTCCTCAAATCTCACCTCAACTCATTTTTGAGGCTTTAATGACCAAATCAAACATTAAGAAAATATTACTTAATGTGGCAAACTCCTTGCCACATTTTTTGTTTTTAATTTTTATATGTTTTTTTATTGTCTTTGTCTAAAGTCGTTGGTCCTAGTGAATTTATCCATTAAATTTTATTAATTGAAACCGTTTGAGTATTTTCCCGGTCATCGGTAATTTTACCGAGTAAATTACGTGTTTTTGGTAATTTACTCGACATTTCGTAAATTACCGGTCACAAACCCAACGCTATTGGGGCCACGTCCTCCGTCCGCGACACAATTGCTCCGCATACCGGTGAAAGTCCCATGTAGGTACTCCCTACTGCCTCGGCTCAAATGCGCCGGCCTTATATCATAATCGCGTGCAAATCCACAAATGATTTTAATCTGCAATAAACTAATTCAGACCACGCACGCACACAAACATGAACCCTCCTCCCACAGCTTAAGGAAACCTTGTAGTCCCAACCCAGTGAATGATTGTTTAATCGCTCCACGTGCCGCGTTGAATGCAAACGTAGTAATATCGAAGCGCCGCGAGTGACACGGAATCACGAACGACCCTTCACGTGCTCTATTTTGAAAGTTAATCGCTGCCATGAATATAAAAGTGAAAAATTCACGAGTCACTCTTTAAGTTCGTCTTTATGTCTCAGAGACGTTGATCGTCGTATCTGAATCACCGCGCTCGCTCAGGCACGTCATAACTTAACGACCTCCTCATAATTATAAAAGTTCGTAATTGCATTTTACCCGCGACTCGTACTCGTAAAGCTGCACTATCGCAACACTATCCGCATCCGAATTGGACTACAGCAAGATTCGTGCATGTGTTAATGCATTCGCCGGCGTAATTAGCCTAATTAAAAATAGTAAAAAAAAAACTTGAAATTGTTTTCAAGCAGAATAGATAAAGTTTATTCATTTGTAAACCTTCTTCTGCTCCTAAGAATTTGTAATGTTCTTGCTGTTAGTTTAGCATGTGTCCGTCTGATCTCATTTTTATGGCTTCTTTCGTAAGTTTCCAAATCCAAGTTAATATTAGAAATTCATAAGGTTGTAAGGATTGCTGTATGGATGTACTCCTTCACGCAAAAACGACTGAATAGATTTTGATGAAACTTTTAAGCTTTGGACCACATTATAGTTTGATGTTATGAAGAGTGGGTTTCACGATACTGCTATAGCCGCCATTTTAACATTACTTTCAAAGTCTTCATAATGCATTTCGTCCTTTGGTCACTTGGCTAAATCTTTACAGTGAGTTTTTTGAAGGTACCTGTTATTGTTGAAAAATAAAATATGCCACATTATTTATAAATATTTCACATATTTGCCTTTTCGTTCAAATGTGACGCGTTAATAAGTACCGACTCTACGTTACGACGTACTCTACGTTACGTACGAGTAGCGTTAATAAGTATCAACCAGGTGCATGCATAGACACCTCCTTGATTTTAATTAAAACGGATAAAGTGTTCTGCACGTGACTTGCACATTATAGAACATTTTATACCCATAGTATCTGACATGGGCACGGGCTTAGACAATGACAACAATCTATGACATCATGTGAGCAAGTACCACGACGAGGTAAACACATGATCCTTGCGCCAGATTGAGGAGATAACATCTGCGCGAGGCGCCGGGGCCGATCCTTCAGCTCTCGATGGAATGCGCTCTGTCTGTTAAATAATTTTATTTCCGTAAATTAAATAATAAAATTTAAATAATAATGGACTATTTCGGTATAGTATTTTTCTTAACGTGACAGAATGCAGTCACTCGCGTCTGGGGTTTGGACGTATAAAAACAGTGAAGAGAAGAATAAATCCAAGATTTTTGCTTTGCATTATTTATCATTTTCTTGATACCTAAGTTTGTGACCTTAAGCTCTTTAAACAAAGAGAAAAAAGATTTTTACTGTGCAATCTGTATTTTTGATTAAGGATCGGTTTTTTCAATGTAAAAAACCGGTTAAGTGCGAGTCGGACCCGCGCACTGAGGATTCCGTGCCACCCTCAAACTGAGTTCGGCGTCCACTTACTTCCACCTAGCGAAAATATCCCAATATTTTTTGACAGCAAAAATAACTTTGTTTTACATAGTGTTTGTATAAAAGACAAAGTCATATTTGCGGTTGATGTAAATGTGCTATATCTCAAAAACTACTGGTTCGATATTGTTCAAACCAATTTTTGTTGAAAGTTTTTTTTTAAGATTTAAATCACGTATTTTTTCAAAATTTTTACCCTCTTACTTCAAAAGTAAGATGGGGGGGACGCCCATTTTACCACTTTGGAAGCGTCTAGCTCACAAATGTTAGACTTTTAGAAAAAAAACCGGCCAAGTGCGAGTTGGACTCGCGCACTGAGGGTTCCGTGCCAACTTTAACTGAATTAAGGATTCTTACTTCCACTTAGCCAAAATACCACAATATTTTGTTGACCGCAAATATAACTTTGTTTTTCGTAGTGTTTGTATGAAAGACAAAGTTATATTTGCGGTAGATAAAAATGTGCTATATCTCAAAAACCACTAGTTTGATTTCGTTCAAACCAATTGTCGTTGAAAGTTTTTGTTGAGATATACATTAGTATTTTTTTTTTAATTTTCACTTCCTTAGTTCAAAAGTTAGATGGGGGGGACGCCCATTTAACCACTTTGGAAACGTCTTTAACACAAACGTCAGACTTTTAGAAAAATGGTTTTAGGAACCTCAATGTCATTTTAAAAGACCTATCCATAGATACACCTTATGTATAGGTTTGTGTAAAAAAATTTTTTTAGGTTTTAGTTTCATGTATAGGAGCCCCCCCTTAAATATCATTTTTTTAACTTTTAGCACATGAATCGGAAAGCGGTGAACAAGATACATCTACTTACTAAGTTTCAGCTGTGTAATGCTAATAGTTTTTGAACAAAGTGGCTGTGACATACGGACGGACAGACAGACAGACTTGACGAAACTATAAGGGTTCCGTTTTTTGCCATTCGGCTACGGAACCCTAAATATGGTTTTAGAAACCTCAATGTAAGTTTAAAATACCTATCCATCGACACCCCCACGCGCACAAATTTGAGTATTTTGTTTTTAGGTTTTAGTTTTATGTATTGGAGCCCCCCTTTTAAATGTATTTTTTTATACTTTGTATACCTGACATACGGACGGACAGACAGACAGACTTGACGAAACTATAAGGTTTCCGTTTTTTGCCATTCGGCTACGGAACTCTAAAAAAGGAATATATTTTGATTTGCAGTTAAATACTACCCATTTTATGACGTACTAGATAAAACTTCAAACCTTCTTTTATGCTCTACCAAAAAAAGATAAAAATAAATGTAAGTAGTGGTGTGTTTGTATCGCGTTCTCGTGATAATTATACAGCTTTCCGCGAAAACCTGTAGTGACCTCTGAAGGACGCTCGACTCGACGGTAGCCGAGTTGCTGCTGATTCAGATTCGTTACAACTTGTTTTTAGTGGAGACCCTTCCATTATAGCATTAGTATTTAAAACATTTGTAAAATATTGAAATAAATACATTATAAAAGTTTTCTACTTGATAAACTGATGACACTGTCAATACTACAAATTAATAAGCAGACGAGACATTATCGTGTGACGACGACGAGCGAACTGATTTAGACACAGACTAAGCTTTGTAAACTGATTCTTAGATATCCTCTTACTCATTATCTCCACTTCATTTCTATGTGGATCGTATTTACTTTAAATACAGACAAACTTGAAATTTTTTGGTAATAGTAATAATAATGATGACGAGAAGACCAGGCACTACGTTCCTAAATAAGTAAGTCGATCCACAGCAAAGCTCGAAAAGCTCTCCAACCCGGCACACTAAACTTCCTTGAAGAGATTGGCATGGCTACAATGCTTGCTTGAGGCGTTGTTAAATTTTTCTATTAACTCGAGATATTTATTTCGTGTTCAAGAAACATTTCAATTTAAACCTGTCAAACCTGTTATTACCAATTCGTTTAATTTGTGGAACTACGCCGCCCACTAATGGAGCTAATCCTGCCTATAACGATTAATTCCGTTTTCTCCTGTGAGCCGCGCGCTCGGCGAGTGTCAGCCGCAGCGTGTGTCGCGGAATTGCCTCTGTGAGTCGAAGATTGTGTTTGCGATCGAGAGCACCACACAACTATTCCTGAAAAAGCATAAATGTCTCTAAAATATTTACAAAGTCTGGTTAATTAATAATTTTTCACTTGTGAAGCAACCGTGTCAGACAAAGTAAGTATGTATGTCTTACGCTATCCGAGCGCATGCCTATACCACACGGCCACCCGCACATTGGCAAGCCAATTAAATTCTGCAAGTGCTTTCTTTAATGCGTAGAGGCTGCGTCACTGCTCATAGAGCACATTTTCTCAACGATTTCATTGTTTGTCTATAGGCTCGGTCATATGACGACTTCCGCGGTGTAGTGGCTAAGCACGCAGGGTTCTTCTTCTTAGCGTGTCGATGGAAACCCATATGGAGGAATTTTATAATGGAGAAATTACAACGTAGCAGCCCAGAATTCAGCCACTTGTATTGCCATAGTTTGCACTACACCGCAAACACAGTCCACATCGGAGCTTGCCAAAAATCCCCACCTGGCCATGTTCTCCTTACTTCGGCCAACCTGAGTCCGAAGCCTGTTTAAGGACTTCCAGATCGGCCATGGTAGATCATCATCATCATCATCATCACGCAGGATTAAGGCGTCGCTGGGTTCTGTTCCCGGTGGGGTCAAATAGTTTTATTTTATTTTTAATATTGTCTCTGCTCTGGTTGTTAAGGTGCTACCGTGCTGCCGTTGTTTTTGATTCTCATAATAGAAGAGTTTAGACTTTGGGATCATAGCAAAGTATGTGTTTGGTGTCTAAGATTTATTTATTATATTTATGGAATATGGGAAAATCTAAAACAGAAAAACAAAACATTATTATTTTTTCTCGTTAATTAAACCCTTATTCAAAACACATACCTACTAAAGAAAGCACTCGGTCATTTTTGCGAACAACACAAAACATATGGCTGTAACAATTATGAGATAGTTCAGTAGTTAATCCAGATCCACACAAGTTAGCGGCGAAATGAATGTGATTTTTAGTGACAGTTGGCAGATTACAAATGTGTAATATCTCGGCTTCAGGACAAGTGAATCAGAGCGCACGCACCCGCGACATCGTCAGCTATTTTCGATGCGGAGATTGCATTTCCTAAAAATAACACGCGCCGCCGGCGACGTACTTATTAACACCAAATATAATGATGTTAGGTGGTATCTAATAAATATCACGATTCTAGAGGAAATATTGTGACTGCATATTGTTTTTCATGAAAATAAATAAATATTATTCATCATGAAAGACTGGATGAAGCTTCGCCTGGTAGAAAAGTTAAAAAAATATATAAATTTGTCATTTATGAGAGACAAAGATAAGCTAACTCAATTACCTTACTCTACTCATGTCGTTGTAGCTCCTTCGTTGTGACCTTACTGAAGTTAAAAGGTTCTCCCTCGTTTTGTCCAAACATTCACATTGTTATATGTAAGTTAATACTTAAGGTAGATAGATATCACTTTGTATTACTTACCGATCTTCCTTTACAAAAGTTTGCTTTTGCGTAGGCATTTTTTCATAAATTGCCACTTGTTAAGTAAATAAAAGAATGTAAAAAGCAAATAGAAAAATTAAACAACCATCATAGTTAAGATATGAAAACAGACGCCCACGAATTCGGCAGAATAATTTCCTCCTACGCGTGTTTACAAATCTATTTGAATTCAGTGATTCGTTTGTAATTATACAAACAAATCAGGCTAATTAGCATCTTATCAGTACACAAAACTTATTTTTTCTTGCTGTAGCAAATAATTTATCTAATGGAATCTTACATTCGTACTAGTTGTAGATGAAAACTATAGTTCAAATATTATGTATACGAAAAACACGTGTACCGTGGAATAGGCCTACTGGGGAAACCACAAAAAAAAAACGCTAAGTACACTACCTCATTGATGGCGAGGAAACGTGTGCATATTATGACGATTACAACTTTTGCAAATTTTTTAATCGTTATATCTCAAAAACGGTGGCTCGTAGAAAAAAAAGTATTAATTTTTTTTTTAGATAATTTAAGATTTTCTGAGATTTGTCAATTTTCTGAGATATGTTTATGATAAAACTTACCGTTTTGCTAAAAATCTCGAAAACTCATTTTTTTACCTTTGACCTTAAATTTTTTTTTTCTTACGGGGAAAGATGCGGATCTTTCAAATTTTGTTTTTAATGATATTTCAAACAATCTTACCGATTTTCAGCTTGGTGGGAATTTAGGTAACTTTGCTCTTATTTTTTGGTCTAATTTGACCGGACTATTAGTAGAAGGAAGTTTGGTGTGACTTGACGTGTCGCCGCTCGCTGGTCACCCATGATGGCATGTCACGAGGTCAGATAGAAAGCACGGCAATGTATACCGTTCATTAGTGACTGTCAGGTCTGCCTGTGAGGTCGCTAGATTTTGATGAAATATATTGAGAAATATGGTACCTAATTGGTACTATTTGGTACTTATCGATAAATAAATAGTACCTCAGCCCTTTGAATATTATATCATAAGTCTTATAAATAGGCCATTCTGACGTCAGGTTGGCCTGTATGAAATCATCATATTAGGTTTATTGCTTTAGGTATCATTCTGGAACCTACGTTAGCTTTTAGTACCTAATTGGTACCTGAGAAAATTTAAATTACATTTTGAAATATCACGTTTTTTTTTAGATTTTAGATTAGATTTCCCATAATTCATATTTGATCCCTTTTACTACTCGTTTTTAATCATTTATATGTTACCGGTGAAATTTGTTTCCCCCCTATGTCCTATTTAGGGCATCCATGAATCCAACAAAGGACACGTTCGTAAATTGCCCCAGAGTCGTTTAATTATTTTCGATTAAAGAAAAGCATTAAGAGACTTGACTATATCATTTTGCAAAAAATATATTGAATTTTTAATACAATATTGTTAATTTACTTTGCTTTTATCTAGCGGCATATAAATCTACAAAAAAAAATAGGACAACTATTGAATACAATTTCCTGTCCCCAACAATTGTTGTTTGGCAGAAAATAGCGGTTTCGAGCACTTATAAGCAAACTGACGACCGCTTAACGAAATGGCATATTGTGTCATACTGTGTCATGTGGCAGTTAGTTAAATAAGTAAGCGCTCGCAATCGCTATTTTAAGAAGGAAGATGACGTTTGCCTCCCATGGGTACTAACCTTTAAACCTACCAACCTCTTCCTAAAACTTGAAAAAAAACTGTGACAAGGAACTTCTTTTCGTTGGCTATTGTTTGCGTCATCGTAATTTTCACGCGTCACGCACCCTAGCGGGGCAGTTTTCTATGTTTGAGTTTTGGTGGCCTAGATTGCGGGTTTTCGACACAGATGGCGCTATGATCTAGAAAGACCTGTGCAAGAGATAGAACCCAAACATTTTTTTTTCGTTTGATGTGAAAACCCCGCTATTTACGGCTTATATTACTTTATATTATTTTAAAAGGCGAAGAAACGAACCCATAAAATTAGTTTTGGTCGTGACGCATGGATTTTTACTTTTGGGGCAAGCAATGTATGGCGCGCCGACCGCCTCCTTTGAAATCATGAAAATCGGTACACCAGTTTTTGAGTTATAGGGGTATATATAAGTGGTGTATCTAACACGACTTTCTTTTATATACATAAAAGACTAGCAAATCCAACGACCCGTGACTTCGTTCGCGCGTTTAAGTTTTACCGTTCCCATTTATCGTAGAATTTTTTATAAGCTCATACTCATACGCATTACTACTTCTATTGCCTTCCCCTATATAATAATATGCTATCTAACCGGTCGCTGTGGAAAACTGTGAGGTATATTTAACTGTGCTGTGGGGTCTTTTCTGTTGAAACAAAAAAATGACTCTTCTCGAGAGCAACATCAATCACAAACATGTGTCAAAACGTTGCGTTTTCAGTCATGTCAAAAATAAAATAAAAAATATGTTAATATTTATTTATTTTAAATTTTTTAAATATTATTTTAATCAATTTATCAATGTTTAGCAATACGTTAAATTATTAATTTTCTCTTTTTCAAGTAAAGTATAGCAACACCATTTTTTAATTATTGATTTTTATCGGAAGGTAATTGTACAACCTTTTGATGCGATCAAATGTTCCGTAAAACTATCCAAATACGCAAAACTAAAATCTTATGTTTTTTTTTTTCAATTCATAATGAAAAAATACATTACACCGGTAATTGAAGTTATCGACCTAAATATCGACTTTTACCACAACCTGGTATTTTGACATTAAAGAAAATTGGTTCCACCGCTAGCAGCTCTGTGATTGGTAGTTGCACACCAATCACAGAGCTCCCGTGTGATTGGTTTATGATATTGATGCGTTGATTCATTGATTGGTGCTTTTGGCACTGCAGCAACAACGCCGTAACGCCTACCGGCGACACAGGTTCTCATACAAACAAACTGTCAGAACGTTTCTAACCTTATTTATCTTTTAAGTGGCCGCAACGCTTGGAGCTAAGAACTCATCTTAATCACTTATCTTGTCATCTTGATGGTTCATACTGCACCGACACAAAATTTAACTCGTCAAGTATGTGTGAACGAGACACAATAGAAATTCCATTGTTATGCGACTCTCGAGAGTCGTTTGATCCCTGACTGATTTAAACAAATTCTGGTAACAGCTCACATGTTGCTTAGGAGTTATAGTCGTTACCTACTTCAATCTTTATCTATAAGTACTTACTTAATTACTTTTTTGTGGTAAATATTGTTAAAGAATAGGTACTTACTTACCTATTATATTGTTCGCACAATATATATATTCAACACCATTATAATTACAAAATCCTGAAACTGTTATGAAAGCCTGAAACGTCGCTCGACACAAACTTAAAATACTCACTTTCTATTTCTATTCGGGTTTCAATAAAACTTGTAAGGCCCAGCCAGACATGCCACTTTGAAAAGAGCGTCCCATAAGCGTCTAAAATTAGTAGCCGTCAGACTAAACTCGTGTGTAACTTTTAAAAACGGACGCAGATGACGACGTCCGAATACGGCACATAATTAAAAATCGTGTCTTGTGCTGAGGGATTTACGAATAATACTTGCGTGCGTTATTATGTTCTGGAGACGGAAGTATACTGAAACTAACAAAACCACAAAATGCTTCACCACAAATCGTCCTGGATCGATTTATCCTTACTAATACTATTACTTACTATTGCTTGTAGATGCTTTATAAACAATCATGGGTAGTAAAGCAAGAACGCTACTTCTACCTTTGGATTTATAATAAGACAGTATAGGAAAATAATTACTAAACTCTTCAGTGAACCAACAACACGAGCTGAAATTTATTTATGTCGGAGCGGTAAAATAATAAACTCGTTCGTTTACTGCCCTTTTTTCCCGTTTGTCATCTGTAATTCTGTAATACTTTACACTTAAAAGTAAATTATTCTTTATGAGTCTGTTGTTGATGCCAATATTTATTTCGATACGAGAACTAACTAAAAAGGTTAAAGAAAATACAAAAAAAACTCCTGAACAAAGACAAAATATGCGTTATTTTAAGATTTTTCGACAGCTTCTTAAACGATTTAATTTTTAAATTACCCATATCTTGACAACTAATTAACCGATTTTGATGAAACTTTTCCCTTACTGACTTAACTGTAGAATAGAATCATCGATATGACTTGCCGTTTCCGAGAAATCCGTGGTCAAATATATATAAGACATAAAATCATACTTGCATAGAAGCTTACACAGATCACTATACTTAATTATTATCTGTCGGTATAAGTCGGTAAAAACGTATTAACATTTTGAACAATTCTCGAGTCGAGACATAATGCATATTGTATAATTTATTTAAATATCAACATCTAGATAAAGTTAAAATGCCGAACTTTACATTCCAAATGACATAATATTTATAATCCTTAAGTTTTACGTGTCTTTGCGACAAATTCGGAGAAAGTGACACCAAGCAGCTGGAGCTGGAATGGGCGGAATATTGGAATTCTATTCGCTCATTCGTCACTTACATTTGCTGAACATTGATGCTAATGTTCGACACTGAGACGGTATTTAGGGGCACACATAATGCGTGCGCGAGTCCATTACCGCTCTCGAACAAGTTTCAGCTGTAAACCGATCTGTTTGATCTAAGCCACCCTTTCCCTCCACGCCCGCGCCCGCCCGGCGACCGACTGCCACTTGACTCCCGACAATCTTTTTATCTCCAAAACGTGAGAGAAAATATAATTCTAACCCGACTTATATTCGGATAAGAACTTGCAAGTGTTTTGTCATTTCCCGGTCACAGCACAACACCATAAATATGTGGTAAACAGTAAGGAATTACTGCTTCGTATTTTCAAATCAATTAGACATTCGCCAATTAGGAAGTAATGTTCTTAATCCGCTTAACAAACAACGAATTTCAAATCAGTTTTAAACTTTACCTAGCAATTAGCACTTAAAAACTACTTTACGTTAAACACGTTTTGACGGGTTCTTGTTTCGAACGAGACTAAAGTGAATCGGCAAAAGTGCTAACAAGAACACTATTTTTTGACGAAACTTAACTTAACCACTAACGATGCAATTCAACTCCCTCTCCATTTAGATTGCGTGACATTTGTAACATTGTCGACAAGGCTGTCACTGCGAAATGAGATTTAGTTATAACTACAACAGTTAAAAAATACGGTGCTCCATATTCTGTAAGTACCTCGAGTGACACGCACGGTCGCGGTGTTCGTCCTTTGCTAAATCTGATTCTTTTTACCCGTAAGCGATCGCGGAAAAAATGACATTTTGGGATATCTATTTGTGAGGAGAGGCGGTGAAGTAAAACGTGTCCGTTTTTGCGAAGTGGCATGAGGCGTCCTCGAGTCAATCCGCTTGTCCACGGTGGCCTCCGTCAGCATGCGCGAGTTACGAACGGGCTTACGACCACTTGGTATAGCGTTGCGCACTCTCGTTGGTCAGTAGTCACGGAATATATAATAGTACTCAGCACTTAAATTTCTGACGACAATCTGGATTGACATGCTTAAATAACATCTGTATACTATACACATGTGATGCAAATAAATAAAATTGAATTTGAAGTAGACTGTTATAAAAATATAAGTTTTTGTGATTTACCAATATAATTTATCCATACTTATTTCTGAAGTTGTGGTGTGGTTGTGGTGGTCATGAGTCTACCCCGTGACCACGAACGCTGTAAAGTGTTCGAAATTTCGGGATGAAAAATCAAATAAATTTTTGCGAAATTATCCGTAAATTGTGTTTTATTAAATAATTTAATGGTATACATGGAATACATGGAGATCTGCTTAGATGGTTTGCCTCCTACATCACAGATCGGTGCCAAACAGTCGTTCTAAATGGTTTCTCCTCACATCCACATTACTCTGCTATTCCATCTGGTGTTCCCCAGGGCTCGATTCTTGGTCCTCTGCTTTTTATAATTTTTATCAATGACATTCACAAATGTTTTCATCACTCAAATTACCTGTTATTCGCAGATGATATGAAAATATACAAAAAGATTAATTCTATAGGGGATTGCGTACTATTGCAACAAGATCTTGATAGATTTCATGACTACTGCCTTACTAACAAGCTTGACTTGAATATATCGAAATGCACTTGCATCACCTTCACCAGATCACATCAATCACTTAGCTTCGATTATTCAATAAACCAGCAATCACTTCAACGCACTGATCACATTCGTGACCTAGGTGTAATCCTAGATGATAAATTACTATTTGACAAACACGTTGACCATATAACTTCTAAAGCCATGAAAACACTTGGTTTCATAATAAGAGTTACAAAAAATTTCAAGATGGCAAAGTCTTTTAAAATTCTTTACTGCTCTTTGGTAAGGAGTCAACTGGAGTACGCAAGCCAAGTATGGAATCCCCATTACAATATTTACATTGATCAGATTGAGAAAATTCAGCGAAAGTTTTTAAGATTTCTTAACTACAAGATAAGAATAAAATCCGATAACGATTACATTGCTAATTGCAAACATCACCATTTGCTCCCACTTTCTCTGAGAAGAGTAGCAGCTGACCTGACCTATCTCCATAATTTGGCTTTAGGGAGGCTTGATTCCAGCGAACTTCTCTCAAATTTAAAATTTCAGGTTCCCTCTCGTGCCAATCTTAGAAGAAATTATCTGACCCTCCATGTGGAACCACCGCCGATCACTAATTATAGAAAAAACTTTTTCTTTAATAGAGTGGCGACTGATTTTAATAAAAACTATACTCAATATATAGACTTGTTTACTGCGAGACCAAATCATTTTAAAAAACATGTTAGCTCAAACTTTTTTGATTAGACATAAAATATTTCTGGCTTGGTATGACTTTTTCTACTTAACTTTTTTATTATACTTGGCATTGTACTTTGAAATTTATTGGCTAGTTTATTTAATTGCACGATGTTATCACCTTTCTATAACATTGTTGTATATCTTTACTATGTATGTACGATACGTTCTATAAGTGAAAACTCGATAGGCTTATTAGTTTTAAAACTCCTGTTAACATTATACATGTAACTTATTGCTGTTTGTTTTCCAACAAGTAAAAATAAAATAAATAAAATAAAATAAAATTTATATTCGCGTAAACTTCAGAAATAAGTATGAATAAATTATATTGTTAAATCACAAAAACTTATTTTTATAATGGTCTACTTCAAATTCAATTTTATTTATTTGCATTACATGTGTATAGTATACAGATGTTATTTAAGCATGAAAAATACTTACCAACCAACGTTATTTTTTATATTCAAGTTCCAAACAAGCTCCCAAAACCTCACCTCGTCTCTACTAGTTACGCAGACTATCTAATCGCGACAAAATTACTAGATAGTGGCTCCTTGGCGCCGACTGACACTAATGTACCGCCAACCATGTTGTTTGTTTGCGATTCACTCAAAACTGATATCTAATCATCGACTCCGGCGCAGCCCTCAATCGCCGTTTGATAACTCGGAAGCGCACCAATACGCCTGTTTGCTTTCCTTCTACTTACATTTACTGCTGTTTACTTGCCATCATTACTTATTTTTTGGGTTCCGTAGCCGAATGGCAAAAAACGGAACCACACGACAACGTTCCGTATATAATATGTCTTGCTCTAATATATAGCTACATCGATGCAATAATTGCGTCCGTGTCGGTATTTTTCCGCAGGTAAATACGAAATTATCGTTAGGTACAAAGACGCTAACAGCTCGGACTGCCCTACTATCTAGTCAAGTGTTATTGCAAGCGCGCGCGTCATAACGGCGCTGTTCAAACGCGTCGCTCTGAAACCAGCCTAATTGCCTGCTGCAGTGGCACCGCGGCCCGGCCGGGTCTTTGAGCTCTTAACTATTCCAATTTGAGTCATACACCGCGGCCGCCCCCCGCTGCGACGTAGGAAACAATACTGATCGCCTTTCGTTAAGCTGGATTAATGGCCCGGGTCATGCGAACCAATAAACATTGAACTCAACTTTATCTTTTTGTACGGGAGTGCTAATTAACCTAAAGCCATAAAGCTATTTTTTGTAAATTGGTGATTGGAAAGTCGGGATAAGTAAGACATAATTTTCATGAAGCTTTGGTCAACCTTACACGAGATTAAGTTTTTTAAAATTAATATTTATATAATTTTTCTTTGGTGAACTCAACCCGTTTGAAAGAAAAGGTAAAATGTATTGTATTATTTGAAATATTTGTACATTCGTGCACAATAGGGTTTGGGGAAAAATTTGGTCCGTCGTTTATATTATAGTTCTAAAATGACTATTAAAATTACTCTTAAAAAATCAGAACGGAAATAATAACAGTTTTAACTGTCAAACAAAATCAATAAACAAGTAAAACAAAGAAACAAATAAATATAAATATGTATATAAATAAAATGCGCCAGACAACACACCACTTGTCTGGTTTCGTGGTAAGGAATTTTCTTCCTTGTGTTACGAAGTACCAGACAACGATTATAACGGGGGCGTTCTCTACATATAACCTAAATGACTTAGTTACAAATGTTCGTGCTCATCACACAAACATTTGCCCCTTGCGGGATTCGAACTCGCGACGGCCGGGGTGATAGTCAGGAACGTTAACTAATACACCAAAGGGCAAACGCGTCGTCAAACACAACAATAAGTCTTTGGGTTAATAAGGATTTTCTTAAAACTAGTCAAAATCACAGTCGTTTCATTAAAACTTACATATAAAAAATCATCATTTTTTTGTACGTTCGTGATTGTGTTTTTATATTTATTGTAAATCTAACATAGTTAACACAAAATATATCAGCGGGATGAGTTTTTCAATTCAAAAATTGCACTAGAACTCATCCTGCGGGATGAAATCGAGCGGGATGAGTTGGCCAAAGCCTCATTTTGGAGCATCCTGTTATTTTATCATGTAACCAACACAGACAATCGTTTCAAAAACAAGAACTTGCTTGCTTAAGGTATAACCACCTGTTATTTCTGTATTGATCCACTGTATAAAATTGCTTAATCAACTCACAATATACCAATTTCAATATTGCAATTTGTAAGAAAACATCCAAGACCTTAGGAGTTTTGTTAAAGCGCGGATCGAAGCTTTGGGACGTCAATTATTTAGATTGTAGATCCCTGTAACATCTCTCATCGACGCGTTCTGCATACAAACGTCCTTTTAATCGCCCGCAGACGGCTGCCTCTCGGTCCGGTCTAGTTATCGTTACTATGATCTCAATTAAGAGTGACGCGAGCGCGCTCGTAATTATAATTAATCCGCTGACGAGACGCGAGCAACCTTCGTCTGGTCGCCGCCGCAGCCTCACTCATCATCACATTGGACTACAGTTTATAGTATCTCTGAATATTTGTCAAGTCCAGGAGCCGAGCTCGTTCAATTAGTAAAACCCACTGATCCACGACGAATATTTTTTTCGAGTGAGCAGTTTCAAAATAGTTTTACCCTTTCTTTGAAAACGAAACCCTTTTTGTTGTTCTTTGTGTGTGCAATTCGGAATTCGTGCTATTTGTAATTCAATAAAGAAAGGGAGCAAATGAATTAAAATTAAAGCTATGTGTGATTCTGATTTCTACTAACTGATGATTAGTGATGATTTATGCCACGTTTGTCGCCCTAACATAAATTGAAGCAAACTTTAAACAACTTTCACTAAGTCAAGACGGTGCACGTGGGCACACTGTGAGGTGGTGGTGGCTGGTAGCCCACGCTGGCCCTGCTGGTCAGCTAACAGATCTTACACCTACACGCCGAAGGGCATTGAGCTTTTTTGAGCTAACGTGGACGTCCGACCCATTGGGCATCGTGGACCATTCATTCACCGCTCGCCCAAAACTCCCACAACTTAAATATTTCGGGTAGTACATGATGTCATCATCATCTAATTTAAGAGCCAAGCTCTTGTCGGTGGAGTTTTTTCCATTCTTTACGCTCAAGAGAATGGCGGAGGTACATGATGTAGAGATTGTAAATACTTACGTAATGTTTATAATAATGATCCGGTGCATATTACAGTTTGAAGGCTATTTAAGTACATATGTAAAATGCAAGAGGCATAATTAAGACTTATTGAGAAATCGCATCTTCGGGTCGTTGCGATTTCTCAATGCTACAGATTACCACTTTACCAGTACCAGTGCATGTATGACACGCAGACAGGGCCCTGTTTAATAAACATTACAAATTGTAAATTGTAATTGTAAATTACAGGCTACAATTCTACAAGTTTCTGTTCAATAAACAATACAACTTACAAATTTACCATGGTGGAAAATCTACAAAATTGTAGAATTGTAGCTACAATTTTACAAGTTTCTGTTCAATAAACATTTTCTCTCTACAGGTGACAATTTACATATTTGTAGGGAAAACTGCTTTATTGAACGCATAATTGTAGTTACAAGTTTACATATTTTGTAAATTGTATTACAATTCCGACAGGTAGACTCGCCTTGTGTCAGAACTTTACAATTTTGCCTCGACCTAACAAATAAAGAAATTTTGAATAAATATAAAGATAATAATACAGGGGAGGGTGACTTGAAGATGGGTGCAAAGCTTGGAGGCGAAAGTAGTATAGAGCATTTAGAACCATTTGTTGAGCCATGGTTGTCATAGACAAAGTTTCGCTATTTAAAAAAAAATACTTATTATGTTTTTCTATAAAAAAAACCTAAACTTTTACAATTAATTGCTAATAATTGCCAATTTTAATTATAAGTGAGTATTTACTTTTCTTATCATTAAAATTGGCCATTACTAGCAATGAATTGTAAAAGTTTAGGTTTTTTTAAAAAATGTCTCCAATATTTTTATTTTTATAATTATCGTAAGTTTTTCACTAAACCCACCGAAAAAAATATCCTTATTCTCACAATCAATATTTTGTCACTATGCCCATGACTTTCGTTACAAATTCAACAAATAAGAAAGTACTTTTATAAATCAATGCCACTAAATATTCATGATTTATGAAATCTACCCCAACAAAATCTATACATATAATAATCTTACATATTATGTAAATTGTAACTTACAACTACAAATTTGTAACTACAATTTTGTCGTCGAATTCTACAGGCGTTTTCTACATATGTAAACGTTTATTAAACAGCATTTATAATTACAATATTTGTAAGGTTTTTACTTGTAGATTTTCTACATATTTGTAAGGTTTATTGAACAGCACTTGTAAAAAAACTTAACAAATATGTAAGTTATTTACAAAATTGTCGGATTGTAATGTTTATTAAACAGGGCCCAGGTCGTAAAATTGCGGTGATGCAAATGCAAATAATTTGCCTTTCACGAAACTGCACGAAGCCAGCCAGCCAGCCTACTCACGATATGAGAGCAGGCAGAAAGCAAGTTTATAGGGCAAGCTGCGGAGAGAGCACCCCCGCAGCCCCGCGCCCCTGCGGCTCCCGGCGACCGGTCTTCACGGTACGGCTCCGCGCCGCGGTCGGTGCAATCCAGCCAGTCAGCCGTCGGCCGCGGGGGCAGCGTTAGTGTCGCTAGTCCGCGCAACTCTCTCCGCGCACCGCAACTTACGTTCGCTTCACGTACACGCGTGGACCGCGAGTGGCAATTGGATACGAAACCTGTGAATAAAGTGATGATTCCACATTATTACGAGTGACATGTGCAATTAGTTAAGTGTAAAACAAATATTTTATGCATTGTTGTTGAAGCCGGTTCACCTCGCGAGCGAGGCCGGTTCCGAGTGCTGTGCCCCTCCGACTTGTGCTTTCTAAACGAATCCCGAGCGAGCGCTAGCTTGCTTCCTTAAATCAACACACTTAATTGGATTTTAAAAACGAACAGGTGAGTTTTGACAGTGACTTAATCGTTTTATGAATATGTAAAGTAATGTATAACGTGATTGATTCATAAAATCGTATAAACAGTATTATTCAAGCTCTCAATTTTTTTTATATCAATTCCAAAAAAGGGACGATTTTGTCAATCATCTAGGACCTAGATTCTAGGTTCATAAACTGGTTGCAAAAAATGTAGTATTATGAATGGTAAGTCTAACCGAAAATGCCTAGATACCAAGGCAAAAATATTTGACATTCCTGAAAATTCATCACAAAAACATCGAATTTAAGTAGGGTCGCTTCGCCGGCGCCCGTACGGCCGTTTGAAAGACAAGCGACAGAAAAACAGAAAACTACGCTCTTCTATAGCTACATTTACACTATATGGTTTAATTCTAAGTTGCTAGTAAATTGACAGAAATAAGTTTTTCTCATTCCATATAGGTTCGCAAATTTATTTTTCATCTCTCCTGTTCGAAAAATAGCACTTTCCTGTGTAGATAGCCGGGTGGAAAATAGCTTTTCCATCCCTAGGGTGGAAAGTAATTTAGTTTTAATTGGCATGGTATAGAGTCAAGGCATGCAGTCAAAGCTTGGGTCAAAGATGAGTCACATCATATTATAAAAATAATAAACATTTTTGCTTAGCTATACATTGAAAAACATGTTTAAAAACTATTCAATGAATTCAATCTATAATTAAAATAGACATATTACTAATCTGTGATTAAAATATATTCCCGCGATAATACCAAGATGACACTTTTTTTTTATTTTACATTGTCAGTGACATTTTTTCTTTTTACAATTATTATCTGTGGGGAAAATTCGATCTCTGTTTTCATGTATTCGTGCCGTTACTCTTTCTAATCAAGTTAGATGTTTGTTGAACTGTAAATCAACTGTCTTTTTGTGCAAAAACTTCAGTTTTCCTTTCTCGCTAAACTACATAAAACCTCACCATGACATCTACAACCACTATTGTAAATTTAATGTTTTTCCTTACAGTCGAAATGAAAAATAGTATGTTTAACTCAGGTGAAAGCACCATTTCACTCTCGAATTATTGGCGCTCTCACTTCGTTCGAGCGCCAGAAACATCTCGAGTAAAATGGGTCGCTTTCTCCCCTTGTAGAACAATCTACTATTGAGACACTTATTTTTATTTAAACTACTAGCTTTGAGTCACACATAAACAATCACAACCTACAGAATTCAGAAAAAAAACCAATTTCGAAATATTCGTTACAATGTTATACAAAAAAATAGTAAATAATCAATCAGTAACCTATTTTATTTGTAATTCCTAAATACAATTTGCTTTTAAATGACTAAGGTAGGATACCGAACCTCAAATCGTAGAACATTAATAAACCCAACCTGCTGTCATTATTCCATAATAATTAAAAATAACGTCGAAGTTACAAAGAAGTGTTTTTTTTATGCTAAAACAGGTATCGGTGATATTCTTATTTATAAAAGTACCAATAGAACCCCGATAGTACTTACGTCTCTTTGTCGTAAGTCCATACAATTTGGAGTATGTTTTCATACATTTGTTCCCCGCTTAATACCTACATTCCCGTTTAGTAGGTAGGTAGATACGCTCTTTTTGGATGAATTATGATTTATCTGATTGATGGAACAAATGGTCTAAAAAGACTGTCTGTGATATGACTATCTTCTCTATGTCTGTGATATGACTATCAACTTGACAGTTGAGGTGCAAAATAGAGTCCCAATCTCCATATTCAAATAATTCCCTCTATATTTCTACTGATATCGTGCATTTTTGTTAATTTTGTACTTGTGTGTATTTGAATTTTGTTAAATTATCCGAGTGTGTATATCTGTCTATTTTGGGTTGGAGCAAACATCACCAGCGAAGTGAAAGAAACCGCGCATCTGAGTGTAAATCTAACAGTACAAGCAGAAACGTAGTTAGTCTATTGCGCTCAAATAGCGGGGTGCAGTCAGTAGGTAATGTTCATTGATGACTGTGTGGTGTGTTGCGTTGCGGGCTTACGGTAAAACAATACTGTAGCCACGAGGCGACAGCGTCGCGGGCATGAGCGAACCAGGGCTGCCAGCAAATAAATTTCGATTATACAGTTTGGTATCCGCAATTATACGAATTTTGATCGCATTATACATAAATCAAATTTTTTCCGTGTTTTCATAATCCTAACAACATTAAGTTTTTACATATAAATGTAACTGCTCGGTGTTATGTACTTGAAATGAAAGTTAAATGAGAAAAAAAAATTTTGGGGCCGATTTTTTTTCTTGTATTTTTGTGCTAATGTCAGAAACGTCTAAACCAATTTTCATGCCGTTTTCATTATTTTATCTCCGTTTACTTAATTCAATCGGCCATTAAACAAGTAATACCTATCATTTTTAGTGGTTTATAACCTTTTCAAGGATAACCAAAGTAAGCGCGCGAGCGAAGCGAGCGCTTAAAATTTTTGGTTTTTAACGCTCTTCATAGTGATAAAACTAAAGTCATTGCGCGAGAGCAGCGAGCGCTTAAAATTTTTGGTGATTAACGCTCTTCATAGTGATAAAACTAAAGTCATTGCGCGAGCGCAGCGAGCGCTTCAAATTTTTGGTTTGCTTTTCAAAGTGATAAAACTAAAGTTGTTCAATTTAAAATGTTTGTAACTTGTCCACGCTCAAACAGCTGAGCCGATTTGTATGAAGATATTTTTTATGGGAGCGGCGGCTGCTCTGGAGATAATAACAATAACAAAACAGTAACAATCCGTGTCAGCGATAACTTTAAAAAATAAAAGCATCACTCACAGACTACCGAACGACACATTAACATAAACGTAGTGATTTGCTCAACCCACTCAGTGCTTACACAATCAGCAGGAACTGTAACCACACACACGACACGACATTTTACTTCATCGTAGTTGTCAAGTTGGCAATAATACTTCAACTACATCTCTGCAGAGTGAGTGGACAATTTCGAGAAAAGTAATAGCTGAACTCCCGTTTTATTTCATGCCGCATGCTTTTGTATCGTATTATACGAAATGATCAGGGATACAATTTATGGTCCGATTATTCAGATTTTGTATCCAATTATACAATCTGGCAGCCCTGGAGCGAACTGGGTTAGGTGGAGTAATAATCACGCAGGTACACCTCTCTCTTGCTCGCTGCGTTATTGCCTATCACCGGGATTTTACACACGCTATTTTATAACCGGCGTGTTGCTATAGATCCCTAAATTATTTTTCACATGGAACCTACCGCCATATTTTATTTGCATAAAAATACTGCATGTAAAGCAGATCGGCACAAGTTGCTTTGCTAACATAGGTAATTTGTTTTAGTTTTAAAATCGACTAATTACCATTATAAATATTATTAAGCCTAACGGTTTGATTGACGCGCTTAGTCTGATTTAAACAACGTGTACAAGAGAAAACATCAAGCTACGACTACGACCTATGGGATCGCGGATAATAATCTGAAGGAAGCCGCTATGTTTACTGTGCAACGGTTTTGCTACCGTATTGCCTTGAGTTTCTTATGTTTTGGCCCATTTTGTTTTTCTGTTAAATTAAATTAATCAAATATTATAACATAGTAATGTGCGAACTTCTACCTAGGACCAAGGAGAATCTAGCTTTATCTATGATGTCCCCAATTCCCAAAAAATATGAGTACAGCATGTAGTATAAGTAGTTTTGTGCATTACCTTTCGATCCGGCTTTACATTTGCATTTACTACATGAACTATTTATATCCAAAAACATTTCCAGGAAGTGAATTAAAAATACTCGTACATTACATTATCTCATTCCGAAAAGCCGAAAAAAAATTCAATACCTATGCAAGCAAGAGTCATAAAGTCTTTCTAAGAACAATAGAAAGCTTTTCAAATAGTTTCTCGCAACTAGCAGGTAAAAGGGATTCACAGAAACTATCGCGCTGTGTGACAAGCGCTCCCGAAACCCAGATTTTGCTATAAATTAATCCTGAGAACATTAAACCATAATTTGTTGCACCCCTTTTCTTGGAATTAGGGAACGATCTAATATGATCGAGCTTAATAGAGTTCCTACTGCCCAATCAGATTAATGTCGGTGCTTCTATGAACAATTACGATGGATAACTCTGGGATTCTTACAAAAATTGGACCTTTAAAACTGAATGTTATGGAAACAGGCCAATTTTTCGAAAAGTGATGATTGCAAACTCATAGTCATTTAAAAAGACCTATTCACGATGAGTTTGGTAAGAGAAAAAAAAAACATCCCCACGTTACTTGTATGAGAGGTACCCCAAATTTTTTTTTCCAAAATTTTATTTTACCAATTTGGCGGAGAGATTAGAATTCACAACCATGCCAAATTACAGTTTTCGCACCACAGTCTCTGCGCTGAACTGCGGACGGACAGACGACATTGCGAAACTATAAGAGTTTCATGTTAGACTACGAACCCTAAAAACAATAAATGCAAACCTGGGATGCACACTGAGATGACCTTTGCACCTGAGATTGTCAAATTTTGTACTACTAATATTTTGAAGAAGATAAAACTATAAGAGTTCCATGTTAGACTACGAACCCTAAAAACAATAAATGCAAACCTGGGATGCACACTGAGATGACCTTTGCACCTGAGATTGTCAAATTTTGTACTACTAATATTTTGAAGAAGATAAACTATTTACAAAGTAGCTGCCTACCCGCCCCGGGTTCGCACGGTTGATATGTCGTATGACTATGAGAAAATCAATCGCCCGCCCGTAGCCGGGGCGCGCCGCTAGTTATTGGATGAAACCCAAGCTTGGTAAAAATCTACGGTCTCTACCATGTACCGTTTTCGTTAGTCAATTACGTGTGAGATGTAGATTTTGTTGATAATACAATTTAGCACCCATCCTTAAATGCTATGTATAGTATTACTCTCCCAAAAAAAGGATTGTATACAAATAGCAAGTATCTACTATTAGAAGTTTAGTCCTTCTATGAAATAAAGTTGGTCACAGTCCAATCTCCTAAAAGTATTCGGTATACGGTACGTACGGGATACATGAAAGTATGTAATGAAAAACGATATCTACATCGTAGCATAGCGTGCAGTCTGAGGCAACTGTTACATAGTTAGGAAGGAAACCAGCGCTGTCGGGGTGGCCTCGGAATCCTTCTGCAACTTAGTTTCGACGCTGATAGTCTGGAATTCGTCTTGTAAAGTTCAAAGGACTGCAAGCAAACCGTCACATATTTCGCTTCTTAATAGTCTTGAGATTCATTTTGAAATTAAATTTTAATCTTCATTCGACTAACTTAGTCCGCATTTAGCAGGAATTACCCCCATGACTACAGACAGAATATACATATATTTTTTAATAGTACTACGGATTTATAGATGTCATAGAATGGTACCCCAGAGGAAACAAACGGAGCAGAGGCAGACCAACTACAAGATGGGACGATGACATAAAAGAAATAGCGGGACCAACCTGGACACGATCAGCCAGAAACAGGAGGAAATGGACGGCTTTGGAGGAGGCCTACGTCACTACGGATTTACATTATAATGGAAGATATCATACAAAGTTTCGTTTCTATGTTATTCAATGTTAATTTTTCAAATAGGGACAAGCCGGACTCATACATTTTTAAAGAAAACTTGCACCTTAATAAAATTAAAGTCTGTTTGGGAAAATATAAAGGTCGCTGGTGCCTAGCTCTAAAGATAAGCATAGCTATCCAACGTGGCAACGCAGCCAGCATCATCGAACTCTGAGAATGACAAATAACATCTCAGTCTACCCATGACTACGAACGCTGTAAAATGTTTGAAACGTTTTGGGATGTAAAATTTAATAAATCTCTGCGAAAAATATCTGTAAATTGTATTTTAATCACTATTAAATGGCTGTAATATCTGCTATCTTTATGTCTATGACAACTGATCTGACTGACTGGTGTTTAAATGCTTCTTGTGAGTATACATGGTGTGGACTGTGATAGCAGGAATTTAAAATATAGGCCCTCTAATAAAGAATATATATTTTTTTTATAAAAGCTATTGAAATTTGAGCCAACAATGTATTGCAATGCAAACTAATGTGTCCAGTCATTAAACTTAACATTGTTATGTCATACTACAACAAGTTAGCGATTTTGAAGTAGATTGATTAGGGATTATTACTTTGGATTACTATAACGCCGAGTTAAAGCAATTTGGAGCACTATGACAAGGTAACTACGTATACTTTATTCATTAACTTAAATGGTTGCTCCTATACAGGCCACACGCTGTTTTCCAGAAACGAAATGACTTTTATGTCTTTAAGTAGAGTAGAGCCCTTGAAAATATTTTCTGAAAGTTGACCTCTCAAATCTAGTTTCAATCCGAACACTGATTCAAGTCTCGCGAGTTATGACCGATTGAAGCCTGCTCGAGCACCAGCCGCCAGCTATGCCCGGGGAGCCCCGGACACTCGTAAGGCTTCGCATTTATTAGCCCTCGAGTTTTGACTAACGCTAAACATCGGGCCAGTGCAATACTCCGCTTCCATCACTCATACTTGGTGGTTCCGAGCGCATATAATGTGTACTCGTAATATTAACCTACTGCCTTCAATAAAAATTTTGCTGCAGCTTATGCTAAGAAAACTTTTTATGCTGTCTGTAAATCTCGTTTCATGTGTCAAATCATGAGACATGTTTCCTTCCATGTTTCGGCACCGTTTTGCTAAGACTCGGGCACGGCTAGACTAATTTGATTTATTTGGAATTAGAATGCATGTAAAAGGTTAAAAAGATGAGAAAACATTAAGACATTGCACGTAAGAGCAAGGCCACGCTACCGTAACCGTTGCGTCCTCCGCCGTTGCTGCGAAGTCTCAGCTGTGCAGCTCCGTTGTTCTACATACAAAACAATAACGCAACGGAGACTCCAATGTGGCTTCGCTCTCAAATAATATCTTTCCTATGCACACTATAACATAACATAACATCTGACAAATCGAAGTCTATTGGACGGGGCTTCGGAGCCACTAGCTAGATTGATGCTCGGGGCTTTTAATTGAATAAATAATGCGTTCGGAAGAACCTACCTTCGTAGGTAGGTACTACGTGTAGGTATGAGAAATTAGAGGAAACAAATTATAATCGATTTAACATTAATAAGTTTTGGGAAATGCGCTTGTGTCATTTTATTTTATCCAAAAGGGTTCAGAACCAAATAAAATAGGGTTTTATTTCAATACTTCATGAAAAAATACATCTACATAACAGAATTATTTTGCTTATTATTCGATTGCTTTACATATTTTAGATAAATATGTTACACTAATCCAATCTCCAATAATTACTGAAGAAATACTCAAAAGCTGAATAAATTGACCATAAAAGTGATAAATCATCCCCCGATTCAGAACTATTCGGTTACGGATTCGGTTACGATACGTTCCGAAATCATAATAACGTGGATTTATCCGATGCAACTAGGTATTTTATTTCGTTATTTTTTTTATATTTGTTACCGAACTTAACATTCAACATACAATATCAACATTCTTTCAAACTACGACATTAATTTAAAAATAAATAAAAAATCTAGCCGAACGAAACCCAAGCCGAATTACTTATCGAACGTTCTGAATCGCCCTGCAGATCTGGATAGTCTACCTACCTCGTGACACCATGCAATCATGCATGTGTCGCGTCGTTTAATTTATTTATAAATGGTATTTATATTAATGTCAAATATATATTTTTTTATTATTATGAAACTAAATATTTGTAAATGTACAATTTGTTTTTGATTATAGCATTTTTTTATCAAACCAACCCCACAGCTTTTCAGCACTCCCGGTTATTAAGAAACCTTTTCCAGAAAGGACATGGTTTTGTTTGTATGGGGAAAATGCCAAGCCAACCCCTTGTAAAAGATTTTTTAAAATATAATTTGTATCCTTATGCTTTTTCGGAATTAATTTCTTTTATTTAATGGACGACGGTGAACAAGTTATATATAAGTATTCGCAATAATAATGTATAGCAAAAAACCATGATGCCCGATTATCAGCGGTCATGATCTCATGTCCTGACCTCTGTAACACTTTTTATACCGTATTCTTATGCAAATAAATAAATCTAAATCCGATGATAAGCGGTTTACTTTACAATAAAGTTTAAATAATAATTATCTATCAAGTAGCTGTCAGCCAATCCACTCGAGGGCCTAGTACGAGTTTTTTCTTCTGACGTTCGTATTTTTATTAATTGCAGCGAGATCAAGCCTTTTAAGTTACACGACTTAGCGAAAGCGGTTTAGTCACTCATATTGAAACGATCCTAATACCTAAGGAGAGTCGGTGGTTGGAGACCGCACCAAATAAGTTAAACGAGTCAGCTTAGCATAACGACGAGGTTGTGTAGATAGAGCGAGCGATGGCGAACCCGTCTACTGTAAACAAACACGATCGTGCGCTGGTGTGCGTGCGCGCAGCTGCCGCCGCCCCTCCCGATCCCCGCGACCCTCGCCGGGTTATTTGCCCGCTGCCGTCGTCCGACCCTATGGAATGTTCAAACCTGAGCCTGCGCCTCTACCGCTTTTAACGTCAAACTCGTCTCTTGTCTTGCATAATCGCAATGACATCACTTTGCATCCATGAAAGTTCTTAAAATAATAATCCCAGTCACGGTAGCACGACCTGAATTTAGTGTCGTATCTTTATTGCCTGTAACGATGTACGGCCACAATTATATTTCTGTGATACGAGGTCGAGTGGTCCGAAAGGTTAGGCCGATGACCTGACACCGGGCCCAGGCGCTGACATCATTCCTTGTTGCATGTTGTGTTGCTTGTTGTGATCTACAATCTAGGCGCCTCTTGTAATTATTGATGAATGGACAAAAAGGGAACGAGTGGTCGCGTTGATTCGCGACTTTGATGAGTCGATTCGCTCTACTAACGGACGAGTGACGCGCCTATTTATGCATGCGTTTCAAATGAGAAGTATTATAGTAGGAACACCATATGATAGACGTGAGTAGTGTGAAAGATGAGGTAACAAAGCGATAGGGCCACGTAGATTTCTCACGGCGCGCTTATCACGGCGCGTGTCACAACAAGAACAAAGCAGGGGCGTGCGCGCGGCGCAGCAGTGAGTCAGCCTCGGCGCTGACGTCACCTGCTGCGCCCGCGCCGGCGCCGCTCGCCCGGAACCGAACGTGTCGCCTCGCGTCGCGACTCGCGACCCGAGTTCGCGCCTCGATCGATCTATCTAAACTGACAACATTATGTTAGCATAGGTCAAAGAATTTATTCTCATAAAAAAATATTTTACTGTTTACTTATAATGAGATCTTACATTGAATTTATATGCAATGCCTCTTAGGTGCTAGAAGTATAGCGTGCTTATAAAATAGCATTAGCATTAATCCACATAATCTTACGTTATCTGACATTTGTAACGACAGCACTATTCGCACTAAGTTAAAAGTAAACAATGTTATTGAAGTTATTTTGTTGAATAATTGTGGTCGAGTTTCCTTTCACAACAAAATTCATTGATACTTCCGCGCCACTACATCTAATTTGTTGGTGATAGTGTACGATAATTATTAACTTGCTCGATGCCTTAGTCTTCTCGGAAGTTCAACCAATCAAAGTCGCTGAATATTGCTGAGAACTAGAGATGTACCGACTAGTCGCCGACTAGTCGGTAAAGCCGACTAGTCGGCCATTTTTGTAGTCGGTGACTAGTCGGCGACTAGTCGGCTAAATCCGCCGACTAGTCGGCCCGCTTCTCACTCAAGTTAATATGCTTAAAAAATAGAGTGATTGAAATGAAATTGTATCTTTACTCTTGTTATTTTATATTATAAGAATCACAGTTTCAGTTTACAATATTGCAGCTGTACTGAGCACTCCTTTACGAATTTCAGACTTAGTTTCTTCGTAAAGACGTGGAATAATGTTATCTGTAAAATATTTTCTACTTGGTAGATTATACTTTAGTTTCACTTTTTTTATAAAGTTTTTAAAGCCAGTATTTTCAACAATGGACAACGGCTGGTTGTCCAGGGCAATCATTTCGCCAATGGCGACACTATTTGATTGTGAATCTTCATAAGACCACTGTACGACAAAACTTTCTTCAATGTTTTGCTGGTATTTTAGTAATAAACTACCTCCTGAAGAACCTGGTGTCGGCAAGATTGAAGTTGGTGGTAGAATTTCCAGTTGTGACTGCGAATGTGACGTACCCGGCGACAGATCCTCTTCTCTTGACGAGCTACTTTTAATCCTTGCCTGCCTTTTTCCCCTGACCACCACGAGAAATAACTGCTTAACACTGATTGCACTTCACTTTACTGATACCTTCTCCCTCCAATTCAGCAAAAAAAAAACAAATTCGTGATTTTTTTTTCGACATGACGCAAACAATCTTATTTAGTTAATTTTACTATTAATCTATAAATATAAAAGAAAGTCGTGTTAGTTACACCACTTATAACTCAAGAACGGCTGAACCGATTTAGCTGAAAATTGGCAGGGAGGTAGTTTAGAGCCAGGAAAAGGACATAGGATACTTTTTATCCCGTTAGACGGGGCCGGGGCTGGGGTGGGATGGGGCCGGGGCTGGGGTGGGATGGGGCCGGGGCGAAACGGTGGGGAGGTAGCTTAGAACCAGGAGAAGGACATAGGATCCTTTTTTTCCCGTTAAACGGGGCCGGGGCTGGGGCGGGACGGGGCCGGGGCGAAACAAAGTTCGCTGGGACCGCTAGTTAATTATAATTAATAGTATATTATTATTTACTATTAATTATAATGGCCGACTAGTCGGCCGACTAGTCGGCCATTTTGATGCCGACTAGTCGACTAGTCGGCTAGTCGGCCAAAGTCATAGTCGGCACATCTCTACTGAGA
Source organism: Pyrausta aurata (assembly GCA_963584085.1). Classification (NCBI taxonomy): domain Eukaryota; kingdom Metazoa; phylum Arthropoda; class Insecta; order Lepidoptera; family Crambidae; genus Pyrausta; species Pyrausta aurata. Next base: position 31,541 of record OY757255.1, on the reverse strand, counting down.
ACCGCTTTTGCAAAATGCCCCTTTATCTAGAATAAAATTGCACACGATGTAACTATAATCCAGCTCAGTACGTTTAGCCTCAAAAAAGATCACTGAGTGGCTCCTTGCTCAGTTAAAAGATGACTCAGAAGCCATCATTAAAAAATGTTTTCTAAAATAATCATAAGAATCGGTAGACTCAGTAAGAGCACTAATAAACGCACCACAGATTTGGGATAGTAGGAAGTAAGCATGTATTTATTTTTTTAAATGATAACTTACATCGTTAGCTCTACATGACACTAATTCGCGGCGATCTTCTGCGATGGTTCATTTCTTTCCTGCGGGATCGTACTAAGGCTGTCTCAGTTAAGCATATGTCTCTTCTTTTGTTCCTGATATGTCTGGTGTACCCCAGGGGTCCCACCAAGGACCTTTGTTATTCAATATTTTTATTTATGTCATCGTCAACATTTTTCGAAATAGCGGATGATATAAAAATATTTAGAATTATCAAGGAAAGATCGGATTGTTTACTCCTTCAGAAGGACGTGGGCGCTTGGACTCAGTACTGTTCCGATAATTTTATCAAAAAACCGGCCAAGTGCGAGTCGGACTCGCGCACTGAGGGTTCCGTGCCAACTTTAACTGAATTAGGGATTCTTACTTCCACTTAGCCAAAATACAACAATATTTTGTTGACCGCAAATATAACTTTGTTTTTCATAGTGTTTATATGAAAGACAAAGTTATATTCAATGTCATTTTGAAAGACCTATCCATAGACACCCCACAAGTATAGGTTTAGGTAAAAAAATTTTTTAGGTTTTAGTTTCATGTATGGAGCCCCCCCCCCCCCCCCTTAAATATCATTTTTTTACTTTTAGTACATGAATCGAAAAGCGGTGAACAAGATACATCTACTTACCAAGTTTCAGCTGTGTGGTGCTAATAGTTTTAGAACAAAGTGGCTGTGACATACGGACGGTCAGACAGACTTGTCGAAACTATAAGGGTTCCGTTTTTTGCCATTCGGCTACGGAACCCTAAAAAGTGTATATCAATCATCATAAATAATTGTTTTTAATTGTTTGCGAGATCAGGGACTAAGCCCCTTGTGTGTTCTTTTTCGACCATAAAATGTTGTTCAATGCTCATATCAATGCAATATCTTTAAAGCGTATCGTATTCTGGAGTTTGTTTTGAGGACAGGGAAGGACTTCAAGTGCTGCAGCTGCTCGACCTTTATTCTTTTATTTAAGTGTCTTGTTCGATCTATACTTGAATATAGGTCCGTTGTTTGGAGTCCTCATTATAAAAAAGTATATTGAACTAATTGTACGAATTTGGCTTAATTTACTAAACATCTGCAGGGGGCGTATTGCGATCCAACTTAATCCGTTCGATTCCGAGGCAGTTCAATTCCGACTCAGTGTAAACGAATATTATCAATATAATAATATTATAATAATACTACAATGGTATGAATATTAATATTTATATTGTTATATTATAGTAATATTATCAAAATAATGTGAAATTGCAATAAGAATTGCTAATTTGACAGTAAATTAGAGCGTTTTAACTGTCAAAACTGCATCGCAATACGCCCCCAGTTCCGATGTCACAATCCCGAATCTTTTAAGCATTTGAAATCCGTACCTTCTCTGCATAGGTCGATACATTTAACGAGATCAATTATTTCTACATAAATTACTACAAAACCTTATCGACTCTTGCTTTATTTTAAGCAAAATTGTTTTAAGATTTACACGACTCAGTGCACGTCTTATGTTTCTTATTTATGTGCCCACTTATAAGACTAGATAATATGTTAGCAACACTTTACTGCCGCGAACTTGCCACAGTCACAATGACAAGTATCAAAGAATATTTGCCCCAAAATTTCACAACCACCTCCAACTTATAATTTTTAGAATAAAATTGTCTAATACAGGCACCGTTATTTTCGTTATTATGACTGGGTGGATATCTTGTCATTATTATTTGATGTTGTTTTTATGTGTGTTATTAGTTGAACCTTGTAAATGATGTCCTACTAACTAAGTACCAGACACAATCCCTCAGTATCGTAGCTTCATATAAAATGGGTAGTATTTAAACGAGCGACTGTAAATTAATGTTTTAAGTGTCAAAAATACTTAATTTGGGTTAGAGAATTACTAAGTGAGCGACTGAGTGCGAATGACGAGAAATCAACAAATCTGCAACTTGCAAAGAATAATTTGAGTTACTTTAAATACAAAGAGAAGCTTCATAATATATGAGTGACCCAATTTTTAATTGAGTGTCAATATTACGACCTGCATTATTTTCAATATTTGGCAAATGGATTTTTCAAACTGAGCGATATTTAATCTTAAATGAAGTGTTTCGAATGCAAACACTACTTTGAAAAATACTCATCTAAGTAGCGTATTATGAGAGGCCACATTTAAATAAAAAATCATCTTATGAAATTACTATTTGAAGATACACTAAACATTCTATTCACGAAGAAATTGAATTATTAAAAGTTTAATAACCCTTATTAAACTTTTAATAATTCAATTTCTAGGTAGGTAATTATAATTAAATTAAACAATGTATTACGAAAAAGTCATAATAATCAATTTGCGTTTACTTAAATCAAATGAAAATAAAATCAAGCAAAAATTTACATGACAATTATTTTGCTTATTTTATATATTAAAAAATATTTCTCAAAATCTTATTTTACCACTTTGGCGAGGAGATTAGAATCCATACTAATGCAAAATTATAGTTTTCTAACACCTGACTCTGCGCTGAACTGCGGACGGACATGGCGAGACTTCCGTTGGACTACGAACGAAGCCCTAAAAAAAGACGCTTCAGTCAATAATTGAAAAAAAAAACATTAATTGGTATGAGGGCTGAGGCGCTCTACTACTCATCGTCACTAGTAGATAAGTGCTAGCCCGGACTCGTTTTCATTTTTGTCCAATGGGTATAATTTTTGCTTCCAGTAGTGATGTTGTTAATATTAATCATAATTAATTAATTTGAGCCGAATTGCTGGACCCAAAACGTGTCTCAAATTCAAATTCAAAATTTTTATTTCAATTTAGGTCATGAAATGACACTAATGAACGTCAAATACACGAGTACAGTGGAAAAAATAAAAATAATAGTCCCCCTAGCCGATTTCGACTACGGTGGCCAGTCACTACGACTAACCGACTGCGCGGGACATATTATAGTGCACAAGTGTGTGCACAAACACAGGTGCACTCTCTATTCCTTTCACTCTCATAGCCCGATGGGACAGCAATCTGACACGAACGGAGAGAGATCAGGCGCAGGACCAACGGCTTTACGTGCTTTCCGAGGCACGGGGGTGAAACACCGCCAACTTCCAAACTCCGGGCTTCCCTGTGAATTTCTGAACCGAAAAACCCAGGTACATATTTTTGGCCCGACCCGGGAATCGAACCCGGGACCTCTGGCGCAGCCGTCGCTTTAAAATGCGACCCTCTAACCGCTGCGCCACCGAGGCAGTTAAATAAAAATAAATGTACCCTGAAAGGGCCGAAACATGTCTCCTTATCTTTTGGGCCCTACCAGCGCTTCGAGTCAGAACACAGATAATTAGGCAAGTGCTGAGAAGAAACTCCGGAACAAACTCAGTCACCACTAGCTGCCGTAAAATCAAAATCATCAAAGGTAAGTACATCAGTCGGTGCAGGCTGGACGGACCACACATTCGTGTCGTTTAGATAGTCTTGAACCTTATTAGCCTTTAGACATAAGCGGCATTTCGACAAGAATGTGTGGTATATTATTAAAGAATTTTATACAATTTCCCATAAACGAATTACTACTTAGTTTTAACTAATCTGAAGTTAGGAACGACAAGCTTGTGTTTATTTCTTGTGTTATATGGGTGAATGTCGCTTTTCTTTATGAAATTCACAGTTGCGTTTGCATACATATTATAGTTAGTTAGTAGTTTGCATAAAATATAAGACATAAGACCTCAAATAGAATATCAGTAACCAATAATTATTAATACAGCAGCTCACAAAACTTTGCTCAGAGTTAACTTTTTTGTAGTCCATTATGTAAAACCTCAATTGGAAAAATCGAAAATATCTTCATATTAAAGCTGCCCCCTCGTCGCTCAGTTAGTAATTGATGAAATAGATTTTACAAAGCCCACTTGTTGTAAGCTCGTTCTGGATTTTATTATTAATCAATATTCGTCATTAGTTTAGTTTATGAATTATTCGTTAATTAGTTAGTTAATTATTCGCTTACTGAAATTCATACCGCTCAAGTTATTAAAACAGTATGTCATTATCAGTCGCCAAGTTATTTTTTATTCGCTCGTTTTATTATTCCCCATATAAAATTAAGGCTAGTTAACTACGACCGAAGTAGTGCCCCGTCACTACTATCTTCTTATATCCAAAAACGATGAACTCATTTTAGAAATCACTTCTTATTCAGTACTACCACTAACTAATCTTTCTCTTTTTAGGGTTCCGTAGCCGAATGGCAAAAAACGGAACCCTTATAGTTTCGTCAAGTCTGTCTGTCTGTCTGTCTGTCCGTCCGTATGTCACAGCCACTTTATTCTGAAACTATAAGCATCACATAGCTGAAACTTGGTAGGTAGGTGTATTTTGTTTACCGCTTTCCGATTCAGATACAAAAAGTAAGAAAAAATAATATTTAAGGGGAGGCTCCCATACATGAAACTAAAACCTAAAAATTTTTTTTACTCAAACCTATGCGTGTGGGGTGTCTATGGATAGGTCTTTTAAAATGATGTTGAGGTTTCTAAAACCATTTTTTCTAAAAGTGTAAGGTTTGAGATATAGACGCTTCCAAAGTGGTAAAATGGGCGTCCCCCCCCCCCATCTAACTTTTGAACTAAGAAAGTGAAAATTTAAAAAAAATATATAATGTAGATCTCAACAAAAACTTCAAACGAAAATTGGTTGGAAGGAGATCGAACAAGTAGTTTTTGAGATATTGCACATTTTTATCAACCGCAAATATAACTTTGTCTTTCATACAAACACTATGAAAAACAAAGTAATTTTTGCTGTCGCAATATATTGTGATGTTTTCGTTAAGTGAAGGTAAGTGGACCCTGAATTCAGTTAAGGGTGGCACGGAACCCTCAGTGCGCGGGTCCGACACGCACTTAACCGGTTTTTATTTTATCAATTTCCTTTTTATTGATTCATAGAAATGATAACCTCATTTGACACACGCCTTTTACGTTAGATAGGCAGTTCACAGGTCCCGGCCTTAAACAGATGTGTTTTGAGTGTTAGTGGCTATAACTATAGTTGTATAGTGAGTTGTAAAGTGAGGTGCTGGTAGCGCAGTGGTGGCAGCGCTTTGGTAGTAATACCGAAGTTAAGCAACTTACGGCGCGGTCGGTGTTTGGATGGGTGACCATTCCGACCTTCGGAATGCTTCGGAAGGCACGTTAAGCCGTTGGTCCCGGCTAATATCGATTGGTATTAGTCGTTAAGCTTAGTCAGAGGCCCTATGGGCGGCTTAATAAAATCTGACAGCAAGGTTGGTCGATTGCCTTAAAAACACCCCTGCGCCAATCCGCACTGAGCCCGCGTGGTGGAGTATGGCTCATACTACCTCATATTTGAGGTAAGGCCTTTGCCCAGCAGTGGGATGCTTACAGGCTACCTGGCTACCAGGCTTTAGTGGCTATAAATTTGGTTTTTAAATCGTTGATTCAAGGAGTCCTTGGCCCTCACTTGTCGGTATGTCGGTATTTGGGCGGAGGATAGACTACACGACACACACACACACACACACGCACGCACGCACGCACGCACGCACGCACGCACGCATGCACGCATGCACGCACGCACGCACGCACGCACGCACGCACGCACGCACGCACGCACGCACGCACGCACGCACGCACGCACACACACACACACACACACACACACACACACACACACACACACACACACAGATCACAATCTCACATTATGGCGAATTATTTATCTGGAAAAACATCACAACACTGGTTATTTTAATTATTATATAATCGTGAGCGAATGACCGTCTTTTATTATGGTTCCACATCATTAGCACTATAAAGACTGCCTACCTACTTATCAGTAATATGTGCTCCTTTATATTTCTTTCAAGTGCTAGGCAAAGGCCATATGCGTTGAGACTTTTCGTCAAGTATATTAATATGATTCCTATAGTGTAAAAAGACTTCCTACCAATGCAGTAATCAGTATGTCTCAGCTTAGTGTTTGCCTTGGCGATGCAAACCGTATTCCGCCGGAATAAGGGTGGGTGAGCGGAGCCGTCAACCGAGCGCACGGCTTCGATAACACGGTGATAACGCGTTATCGCAAGACGCGAACGGTCCGTGGATTCCTCGGGACTGGTACGCCCGTTACTATCACCAGAATATCATAAGCAGGTCATTACGAGAAGCAAGTATTTGCCTGTAATCAATCTTTCCTGCTGAATTTTAACAGCTTTAGTAATTCAACTATCAAATCAACAAGTACACTTACAAATGATCGCATACAAAATTGACTAATTTTGAAAAAAAAATGTGTTTTCGATAACTTGCAAGGAGTTAAAGGTGACACCCAGAATTGGGTAGTTAAACAATAATTTAGGCCCACTTTTCAGCATTTTTTAATAGCTTTGTAAACGGTAAAGAGTGTGTAGTTGAATCACAGAATATATAATAGTACGAATACAGAAAACTATGATGTCATAGTTTCAAATCGCCGTAAAGTAAATCTTTGGAAGAGTAGCGTTTTTGACAATTAAAAAACCGGCCAAGTGCAAGTCGGACTCGCGCACTGAGGGTTCCGTGCCAAATTTAAAGGCTTCGGCAGACCAAGCGCGGGGCAGTTGAAGCGCTGTTTGAATGCGGGCCTGCGCAAGTTGTAATACAAGGAACTCCTTGAAGTGTGTCACACCAAATTTGAACGCGGGCCCGCGCTGTAACCGCGCTCATTTTACCACTTTGGAAGCGTCTATATCTCAAACGTTAGACTTTTAGAAAAAATGGTTTTAGGAACCTCATTTTGAAAGACTTGGCTGTTGGCTGTGACATACGGACGGACAGACAGACAGACTTGACGAAACTATAAGTCGTACGTCAACGATTGGTTGTGGCAACTAGCCTATTTCGGAGAATTTATTATACATATAAAACTTACTGTTTACTACTATTTTTTGTTCTGTATCTATGTTGCCATCCCAATCTTTGCGGCGCGCGCTCCTATGCATTATAAACCCCGTAAAATAGTTACATTCGAGACTTTGTTCCCTTGACACTGAACAGACCTACCCAGCCTCATTTCGCGAGTGTTTTCCTATGAAATCTCCAAAAAGACTCCTGTGATTGTGACTGTGCCTGAAGGTGATCACCTGCAACCTAGAAACCATCTATTGGCGGACAATTGGTGAGTGCTGACTGACAAAACTCACTTCATGTTTTTGTCCCACCACGTTTATGCCACTGTCGATCTCGAACACCTACTACTGATTAGAATTGATAACCTCATCCTTTTTATAAACAAATTGAAAATAGGCTTTTTTAACCGGCCTAAAAGGCCCTTTCTAATTTGTTTTTGTTGCCCTAGCATATACCAATTTGCCGGCCACCTACAGATTTGTGTTGTTCACGTAACTTCAACACTGCCTTGTAGCAACTGCCTTAGTATTGATTTTGTACTCATGTTACTGGCGCCGAAATATCAATTTGCCGTGTCTAGGCACTGCCATACGCGTGCGGTCATGTACGCGAATGACAAACATACTCGTTATGGTACCTAATTCATGAGACCAACATTACCATTAGAAGTAGGCTTGTCACAAATTCAAATTCCATAGTCACATCTCTGGGTACTATTGTAATTAAGATCACACCTTGGATAATAGGTAGGTTCAAACAAGACGACCTAAAATGACAACAAATTGACATAATGATGAGTATTGATAAAAAAGTTGAAAAATGTGTAATGAAATTTTTATAAGAGATACAACTACCACCTGTTACGGGAACAACACCGTATCGGCGTTCAGTATTCTTTGTATGAAACAGCGCATGCGTTGTAATGTAAAGCGTTACATAACAACGCATGCGCCGCTGGTCACGAGTGGTTCCCGAATTGATCTCGATCCGAGCTGGTGACATTACAAAGTTAATAAAATTTATTAATTTGATGAACCTTTAAATTCCTTCGAAGTAGTAGTTTGGGGGCAAACACATTACAATGTCCTATGAACTCGTAAAGCAAACTGAATACAGATAGGAATACCCTAATATTGGGGGATAGCTTCTGATGTTGTTGCAGTAAACTTGGGCTTTTTAATATGCTCTACTTTAAAGTCAAACTCAGTCGGTCAGGTCATTAAGTCGTTTGGTCACTGCTATTTTCTAATTCATCTATACCCACAAGGCACCCTCTGAAAATCAGTGTCGTGGCAGGATCTTGCTGCCACGATTAATGCTGAGAGGGTGCCTTTTCGACTCATTCTAGATGTTAATGTTAAATAAGTGTGTGTCTGTTTATTGTATATGTGTTTACGAGTCAGTGTATTGTGTATGTGTTTGTGAGTAAAAAAAATGTATTTTCTTTCTTTCTTTATTTCCATTTTTAGGGTTCCGTAGCCGAATGGCAAAAAACGGAACCCTTATAGTTTCGTCAAGTCTGTCTGTCTTACTGTCCGTCCGTATGTCACAGCCACTTTATTCTGAAACTATAAGCATCACATAGCTGAAACTTAGTAGGTAGGTGTATCTTGTTTACCGCTTTCCGATTCAGATACAAAAAGTAAGAAAAAAGAATATTTAAGGGGGGGCTCCCATACATGAAACTAAAACCTAAAAAATTTTTTTTTACTCAAACCTATGCTTGTGGGGTTTCTTTCTATGGATAGGTCTTTCAAAATGAAATTGAGGTTTCTAAAACCATTTTTTTCTAAAAGTGTAAGGTTTGAGATATAGACGCTTCCAAAGTGGTAAAATGGGCGTCCCCCCCCATCTAACTTTTGAACTAAGAAAGTGAAAATTTTGAAAAAAAATTATGATGTAGATCTCAACAAAAACTTGCAACGAGAATTGGTTTGAAGGAGATCGAACAAGTAGTTTTTGAGATATTGCACATTTTTATCAACCGCAAATATAACTTTGTCTTTCATACAAACACTATGAAAAACAAAGTTATTTTTGCTGTCACAATATATTGTGATGTTTTTGTTAAGTGAAAGTAAGTGGACCCTGAATTCAGTTAAGGGTGGCACGGAACCCTCAGTGCGCGGGTCCGACACGCACTTAACCGGTTTTTATTTTATTATAATATCAAGAGCTTGTAGTGTCCCAATGTAGGGAAAAACGCTCTTTACCCTTTCGCTACCTTTCCACGATTTGGGCAGTTATTATTAAGGTAAGCTGGTCTACCAGTTTATGGTTTGAGCAATTTAGGAGATCTACTATTAAAAACCACGTGCGAGTCAGACTCGCGCGCCGAGGATGCCGTAATAGCTTATATGTACATATAAGTATTGTACATATTATCTAAGTAATAAAGTATATTTTGCAGGATTCATAGATTCTATCTATTCTGTAGGTAAGATATTAACTTCATGATTCTACGTGTACGGGAAGTACCCTGCAGGTCTTGATTTCCTTTGCCAGTGTATAGGAAATGCAACATAAACGGTCATATCTTTTGATGCATGTACGTTGTCTGAGGTATGTTTTTTTTGCAGTTACTTTACATGAGAAGAAATTAATACTGTTTTGTTTTTAGACTATAGAAATACTCATTTTTAATAAACGCGTTTGCGTGGACCTAGAGGTTTCATTTTTACACATCTCCACAGGACCGTAGGTTTCAGCATTTAGTATTAATTTCAACCTGACAGACAGACGGACAACGAAATGATCCTGTAAGGGTTCCGTTTGTTTTTCGTTTGCGTTACGGAACCCCTTAAAAGAACTAAAATATGACTTGTATTATAAGCAAACTCCAAGTCATTCAAAGTTAGAAAAAATAAACACCTATCGCAACTGCGCTCTGGCGGCAGTGAGTAAGGCTGAAAGTCTAGCACCAGTATCTCTGCTCCTCTGAGTCCCGACGTAACAGACAGGCTCCGCTAACAATTCACATGCGAACTAACAATGAAACTCGATCCACGTCATTTTTTCAGTTTGGAACTAGCAGATTCACTGGAACAATCACAGGCATTGTGGTGTCCTGAAAGGAAACACTAACAATACTATTCACTCGAAAACGAATCTAATAGGCTTTCATTATGTCCGAATGTAAAGATATTTCGTACGCAGAGCTTATTACGCTGTAATTACAATCATGACCAATATGATCAAAACATATTCAGACTGAAAAAGATTTTTAAATACTTGTATAGAAATATTTTTAAGCCCATTTAATTTAATGAAAACATCACAACGGGTGCTAAAGCTGGCCCAAGACAAAGAAAGACCCTTGGTTCCCGTTGTCAATACTCTGCTATTGAAAGAAAGAAAGAAAGAAAGAAACATTTATTTGACACACAACAATACAGACATAATAAAAATAATAATATAAAAAACATGATTGTGTATCAAAAAGGCTCATAACCATGTGTAATGTTTATCACTACGCTGATTTTCAGCGGGAGCCTCGATACTGGGACGCAGCACAGCGGCGGTTATACATTTTACAACTTTTCGCTACTCTTTGCGAGGCAATTTATAAAATTATCTTCTAAGTTCATACTAATTTACACTCGGTCTCACGCAATGCGGTGAATTAATCAGAAGTTACCACTCGTATGTAATAAATACCATTTAGTTTCGTATTTATTATATTGAACTGTAAAAACTGCCCCCTCATCCTTTTTGTAAATGGCTTGATCAACAACTCAAAATGAATACGTCACAATATCCTTCAAACAAACCTTTTCCTTATCATAATTAATGACATTCACAAAGACAAAACATTCACTATGATATTGAGATTAATTAATAACCTATAATAAGCATACTATGTATAGATAGTGCCATCCACGAAGGCGCGCGCCATCTCTCGTCCTTATCGTTTATTGTACATGTGTGCAAGGTTTTGCCAATATTTAATGATATTATAATGAATATAATTATTAAATGTATATTATTTGATATTTTAATATTTGCCACACACCATGCACCCCGCGCTTTCCTCAATCAAAAATAAAAGGCGCGCGCCTTCGTGGATGGCACTATCTATACACACATTTTCAATACAATGACAAGTTACTTTTCCACGGAAAAAGGGCAATGAAATATGGTGTGCAGTGTCATACAGCCAAGTCACTAAGTATTTACTCACTTTTTAGGGTTCCGTAGCCGAATGGAAAAAATGGAACCCTTATAGTTTCGTCAAGTCTGTCTGTCCGTCCGTATGTCACAGCCACTTTATTCTAAAACTATTAGCAACACACAGCTGAAACTTGGTAGGTAGGTGTATCTTGTTTACCGCTTTCCGATTCAGATACAAAAAGTAAAAAATAAATATATTTAATATCCGATACATGACAGACGCTTCCAAAGTGGTAAAATGTATAAATCTGAATCTGTAACTTTTTAAACGATGGAATGTCCATTTTATTTATTTATTTATTTTATACAAAAGATAGTACAAATGGCGGACTTAATGCTAAAACCATTCTCTACCAGTCAACTATTGGGTGAGGCAGAAACAATTGAGTTTATGTTTGATTAACTTACTGAAACTAATTTTATGTTACAAAAAACAAAATTAACAAAACATGTTTTAATATACACCCAGTGTTAAGTTCTTAAAATACGTAAATACTTCATCTTCAGAAGTATTTAATTTTATAGAAATTAGGTACTTAATTTCAATAAATATCTTAGAAGCTATCACAGTTTTTAAATAACCCCATCTTAAAATAATCAAAAAGCTCAAGTAGATACGACGCGCTCTTACGCTAGCCGCTATGGTTGCTGGTGCCTCTGCTCTGCGGAGTACTACTTTCAATGAAAATACGTTAAATACGTTACTACGTAAAATACGTTTTGCGTCAAATCAGTCAAACACCGAGATTTTAGAGACAACACAATAGCCAATCAGTATTAATAAGATTTACTCGTTAGATCCTAGTTTTAAAAGCCTAGAAGTTTTCAATTCAATTCAATTCAATTTATTTGCATAAAACATGGTACATTACGTTTATTGTGGTGTTCATACATTAAAGTTCAGCATGTTTTGTCTGGGTAAGACATGCAAATTTGTCATTTTGTTGGGCATGCTAGAATATTATTTATACAATGTCAACAATATGGAATTAAACAATGATAAATGTCAAATATTAGAATTATTATTAACAAAGTCAAAGTATTTAATTCAGTACAATACTAATTATTAATTACTCTATGAGGTCTCTTAATTTGTGTAATTCATTTGAAAGTTTGATCATTTAGAAATTCGGAAATAGTATAGTAGCATTTACACTGAAAAAAGTTTTTAGTTATAAATAACCAACAATTGTGTTACCTGTTACAAAAAAATAGTGACTACATAAGTATAGTTCTTAGTAGACAAACTCGGTTTTGTTAAAATAGTTTAGTTATCAATAGCTCAATAAAAATGGTTACTTACCAATTAATTTATTATTTAAGAGTAACCAAAGTGTTCGGGTAAATTACTTAATATTTGTGTTATGATTAATAAAACAGTAGTGTTAAAATAGATCACTTGTAATGTTACTACGTATAAAACTGTTTTGTTATAAATAACTACGGGTTTGGTGTTTTTACACATACTATTTCAGTTATGGGTTATAAAGCGGTTGATTCATCGTAACCAAACTTTTTTGTTATTCGTAACTGAATTGACTGATTAACAATAACTTTACTCTCAATTTAGTAGCAACATTTCTTTTATGTAATCTGTAACTGAGCTTTTTGGTTAACAGTTGCATAACTTTTGAGTAGTTAGTAAAGGTATAATTTCGTAGCGGACTCCACGCATCAGCAGTTGTGACACTACTGGAAACTATGTATCTATACATATAATAAAATTGTAGAGGTCGAATTTCTGTACAATAAAAGAAAATGCTTAAAACCGAGTCAGGGGGATGTAAGAAGTGCAATGGGACTAATTTAGATTTTTTTCAAATTTCTTATTTCTCTGTTTGTCTGTTTGTCTGTCTGTTTGCTCGCGATAAACTAAGAAGCGACTGGACCAATTTAAATGAAATTTTGAACAGTGGTAGCTTAAACCATCGAGCAACATTTAGGATACTTACAATGCCTGTAAATAAAAGTTTCCGTGCGATGTAAAAAAATATTAAAAACAAACTTCAGTAGAACGAAACGCGCCAAGTGTCACTTTTTCAACCATAGACCATTGTACACAGTTACAAATAACCTTCAAATAACTGATGTCTAAAGTCATTGTCAAACAAATGTCAAGTCATTCAATCTATAACTGATGTCTAAAGTCATTGTCAAACAAATGTCAAGTCATTCAATCTATCAAAATAAAACAAAGTGAAACAAAGTATATTGTATTAATCATCAAACAAAGTAGGTATTAATCATCTGTGATTGAAAGCATGGAAATTATGGAAAATTGCCTGTGTAAATATAATGGCAACAACGCCACATGTGAAGGATTAAGCCACAAGTGATATTAGACACTGATGTGTTGCAATGGTCTCTCCAGTATCACCTGTTGTTGCTGACCATCACCTGTATAATGTAACACCAAAGTTTTATTAACGGTATGTAGATATCACTTTTACAATTTTACCCACCAGTATGTTACCTACTGCTTTTCCTATTCATATAAACTCTAATCATCCAAAAATTCAACTGGTAGGATTGCAGAATAATTAATGAGAAGTGAAGCTCTTCTTCCAGAGAAAGAATTGAAGAGTTTCTTCCAGTTGAATTTGGAAAATCTACTCTCATACAGTTCATATTCAGATAATTCAGAAATTGAGGCAGACAATAAACAATATTTCTTATCCAGATCAAAACCTTAGCCTCACAGTCTTTAGAAATGCCACCAATACATAGCTATCACGACAAAAACTTTGTTTCAGAGAGTAAGGGGCAGCAATGATAACCAAAACCTGGCTGCTGATTGTCAACATGTAAGGAAGGTTGTTGCATACCCCGTGCCAAACCCGCTACAATTGAACAAGAAGATTAACCAATTTTTACCACCTTTCAAGTGTCACATCACATACCTCTCCAAGATGCAGGGGAGTACAGACAGGAATGTGACTGTGGCATCTTCTACATCGGTGAATCAACAATTAGTATAGGCATGCAGATTAAAGAATATAAATAGCTGATTTATTTATATTTATTTATGTAACAAAGAACCACTTCAAGATCTCAAGACACAATGAGCTTTTTCTAGGTGGTTAGGAACGTCAATAGATATTAATGAGTGATGGTAGTTTCTTGGTCTACCTGTGACCACGGATGCTGATAATAATTAGAAACGTCAGGCCCTCTATTTCATCTATACTATATCTATACTAATATTATAAAGCTGAAGAGTTTGTTTGTTTGTTTGTTTGAACGCGCTATTTATTTATTTTTATTTATTTAAAGACTTTATTGCACAAATTTAGTGTACAAAGGTGGACTTAATGCTAAAAGCATTCTCTGCCAGTCAAACCTTTAGGTCATGCAGAAAGACGGCAACGGGTGCAGTGAAAAAACAACTAATGAGAGTAGTAATACATATAAACTTAAATAAATAGACTATAAAATTATATAAGTATACGTACATAAACAGCAACTTAAATCAAAAATACATATATAAATATACATATAAATATAATAATAATATTATGCAAGTATTCACTCTTTCAGAAATGTACGAACTTTATTCTTGAAAGACAACTTTGAATCAGTTCTTTTAATATCCACGGGAAGTGAGTTCCACAGCCGTGTTGCCGTCACTGTGAAAGACTTAGAGACGTACGAGGAGCGGTGAGCCAGCGTGCCTAACCGGAGGTTGTCAGATGAACGGAGAGAACGATCATGGGTTTGACATAGAAATGGAAACATATCTTGAAGATATGAAGGGGAAGAGGGGTTATAAAGAATAGCATGTAGAATGCAAAGAATTCGTGAGTCTCTACGTTGACGGATGGTAAGTCAATTCAGTTGTGCTCTGTAACTGGAGACATGATCGTACTTACGGAGGCCGAAGATGAACCTGATACAACTGTTGAGGAGACGTTCGAGTTTATCGATGAGGGCTACAGTGAGATTAGTACAGCACGAATCGGCATAGTCAATGATAGGTATTACAAGAGTTTGCATAAGCAGAAGTTTAGTCTTAAATGGGAGAAAGAATTTTAAGCGGTAGACACTTCTTAGACATGTGATAACCTTACGGCTGACCTCTGCTATATGATCAGTCCATCCCAGCGTAGTGTCAATGATTAGACCTAAGTTCTTGACACTGGAACAGTAAGGAATTGTCGTGCCTTCATACGCTATCGGGTCCAAATCAACGGAACTAAGCCTAGAGATCAGTCCCGGACTACCTACGATGATAGCCTGACACTTTGTAGGGTTAACTGAGATTCCAAAATTGTGCGACCAAGATGCAATACATTCCAAAGTCTCGTTCATTAGCTGTATTGCAGCAGATATTTCAGCAATTTCGGATTGTACATACAATTGAAGGTCATCTGCATACAAATGATACGAGCAGCGAAGGTTGAGGGTGATAACATTAATAAAAATGGAAAATAGAAGGGGGGATATTATCCCACCCTGTGGTACACCAGAAGTCAGCTTGTACCAGTCAGAAATTGAGTTCGAAGTTTTAATTGACTGCTGGCGACCACGCAGGTAGGATGAAAACCAATCTAGAGCTGAGGGAGACACTTTTAAGTGAGATAGTATAGCAAGAAGGAGATCATAATCAACAGCATTAAATGCGTTAGAAAAATCTATTAAAACAAGGAGTGTTACTTTTGAGGAATCCATTCCCTTCCTTATGTCTTCAGTTACCTTCAGTAGAGCAGTGGTAGTGCTATGGCCAGCACGAAACCCAGACTGAAAGGGATTCAAAAGATTGTTCTTAAAAAGGTGAGAGGATAACTGTTTAAGAGCACATGACTCTGTTACTTTCGAAAGAAATGGCAAAATAGAAATCGGCCGGTATTGGCTCGGTGAAGTGGGGTTACGAACTTTGGGGAGTGGAATGACGAGAGCTTTACGCCAAACATCCGGATAAGTGCCAGTGACTAAAGACCAATTGACTATATGTGTGATGACGGGTAGAATAATTTTAAGCAATGGCACTATCATCAAACGGCTGACGCCATCCACCCCCGTCGCTTTAGAAGTTATTGCGAAAATGGCCTTGCTGATGTCGGTATCAGTGACAGGGGTAAACGAGAACGGGACAACATCAGGAGAAGGGAGAGAATGTAAATATGCTAAAGTGTTAGATTTAATGTGAACGTCAAGAGTCGGAAGATTCGTAAAATGCTGGTTAATGTCATTAAGATCGAAAGGGATAAGGGTGTCGTCAGACTTTGATCTGCCAACCCCAAGCGAATTGAGAAAATTCCAGACGTTGGAAGAAGAACTCTTAGTGATTTCAGCATGTATGTGACGACGTTTAGCTGCACGTATCATTTGGTTGCAACGATTACGCGTAGTTTTGTACTTAGCCCAGTTTGCGTCAGATCTATCTCCTTTAAAAGTACGGAACGCCTTGTTTCGTTTCGACATAGCCATTTGAATATCCTTTGTTATCCAAGGAGCCGGCGATCGCCTAATGCGAACTGTATGTACGGGTGCGTGTCTATCAAATAGGCTAAGTATGTTGTTGCACAATAGTTCCACTTTGAGATCGATAGTGGCTGCATCGACTACGGGATTCCAATCAATCAAAGCAGCATCTTTCAAGAGGTTATCATGATTGATGCGCGTATAGCTACGCAGCTGAATCGTCTGGGGCTTATTACGAGGAGGTCGAATACGGTAAGCTAAATATAACAAATCGTGTCTAGAAAAAGCTGGAGCCAATAACTGACCATGACCCAGCACAGACCGATCAGATGAGGTCAGCACGTGATCGAGCCAGGTATCACGAGTACCAATGTTGTGATGAGTGGGAAGAAATGGAAGATGCTGTAGGCCAGTGGACTTCAGCATATGTAGAAATTTGTCAGATCGAGGAGGAACTCCGGCAGGTTCGGTATTGAAGTCACCCATGATTATGTGATGAGAGTAGTCCGTACAAAGTGGTTCAAGGGCAACTTCAAGCTGGCTGAAGTAGTCAATTCCTGGAGGGCAATACACCACCCCAAGTAAAGCTTTGGTTCCACTCAAACAGATCTCAATAAATAAATATTCTGCTGCTGCAGAATAGACGGCTGGAGATGATGTGACAATTTTAAATGGGATATCAGATCTTAAGTAAATTGCTACTCCACCGCCACCCTTACCAACTCGGTCATTCCTAATAAGCACAAAGCCGGGTAGACTGTATGCCACTGAAAACAAGGAGGGTTTGAGCCAAGACTCGGAAACTAAAACGGTAATCTCCGAAACTACTGGTTCGATTTGAATAATTCTTTTTGTGTTGGATAGTCCAGTTATCGAGAAAGGCTATAGGCTATATAACATCACGCTACGACCAATAGGAGCAAAGATATGGTGGTAAATGTGTAAAAAACGGGAGAAAAAGTCACTATTCCACGCGGACGAAGTCGCTGGCAAAAGCTAGTTTTATATATAAACATAGAAACCAGTAGTGTAGCGACTGCTGATACGTGGAGTCAGCTACGAAATTATACCTTTACTAACTACTCAAAAGTTATGAACTGTAAACCGAAAAGTTTTCTTTATTTATAGGTTTTTAGCCTGTAGCCAGAAAAAATATACAAGAAGTTAAAGCAAGATTCATTGGCACGTACCTAAATCTTGCTGAAACTTTTCATATAATAATTTTAACTACACACTTATACTAATAAAAACAAAAACTTGATTGGTACTATTTTGTATTTATTAATCTAATTAACATTGTAATTAATCACATTATGCACCTACTTATATATTAATTAACAATAAACTTTTAATACAATTATATTACTTTGTCTGGAAAGTTTTGGGTTCGTTCAAATTTCTTCTATTCTTTATATAGTTTGTGTTGCTTAATTCAAATGTTAGGTTTGTTAACAAAATTTTATGACGGACACACTTTTTATCAATGTTTTGTTACGAAATTTTGTAATCAAACCTTAGATTAGAATTCAGCACCCCAAATACATTGTAGATTGATGATCAGGAATACCCCAAAACCTACTTGGGTTTACAGTATAATACTTAAAAACTATCATTAAACACAAACAACTTACACAATCGCATTCCTCCTTGTCTAGGTCTATGGCTATAGCAATTGTTAATGGCTCTTCAGGCGGATCTACAGGGTTCTTTGGAACTGGCACGTCTTCAATTGCATAAATCATTAAGTTGTTAGAGTCCGGAGTACTATGATACTAGAAAAAAATCTAAAAACAAAATGGCAGATTTAGAAAATGTATTATTTTTTAAACTGTTTACACTAGAATTTTCCTTTTTATGTTGCTTATTTTGATGTATATATCAGGAAAGTGAATGGTTATGTATTACTTACAGTGGACTCAAAGGCGTCTGTCATAATGTTTCTTAAAAGTTGTATTTGAGTGGAAAGCTTAGCCCTGTGTCCTATTATAGGGACAAGTTCTTTTAAGTCAGCTTCTGACAGCATTTGCAATTTTTCCAAATCAATGGAGTGTCCTGAAATATCAATAAAAATTTGTACTTAAATAGATTCATAAAATCAGGTATTCATAATGCAGATGTTATTGGTAAAGTTGTCCAGAATCACTCAAACTAAATAGTCATATAGCTTATTCCTACTGAGGTATGTACCTCTCAGTACCCACATCACATTACAGTTCAAATAGTTGGTAAGGATCTGAGAATATAAACACCTAGAAGCCTAGTCCTGGCTCGTAAATGGCGCATTTCAATAGTAGCCCATTTGGCAACTATTTGACATTGAGCCCTTAGTGCTCAAGGACACGCAGTACGAGTAACAGCTCCCGAATTTTTGATAATAATGACGGTTTGTGCAATCAATGATTGCCACAACAGATCTTAAAAACACAACAAAACCCTAAGCAATGCATACCACGTGTAATTTATCAAATTAAGCTTGATTTTATACATGTAATACTTAAAACAAGATTGTTTAATTTATCAATGAAAATTTGCTTAAGTGTTGTCAGTATAGGTGGAATTTAAAAAACTACCATTCCTTTTTAATAAAGTTTTATTCACTATGTTTGCGATAGTTTTATGGTTTAAACTTTATTGCTGTCATTTTTAACAATTATAACTAGAGATCGGATAATCAGATGTATATTTATTTACCCTTAGTTGAGGTGTTTGTTAACTATTATAGAATGCAATTTTGAATCAAAGAAAATCTTGGAATTGCGTAATTGACAAATTTATTCTTTATAGAATAAAATCGGGAATAGGTATATTTTCGTATTTTTCTACGATTTACAATATTACGCACTTTTTTTTTGTCTATGGCTTACCGCCAATTAGACGTGCGCGCCGGTCGGAAAAATTCGGGCGGCGGCGCGCCACGAAAAAATCCACGGCGGCGGCGTAACGCCGGCGGCGTGGGATTTTTCAACTTTGCATATTAATGAAAAACCACGCTTAAACGAAATAACTTTAATAAGTAAACTAAAAAGATGACTCATCACTTTTCTTGACAGAAATATTTTGTTTGCAACTTCTATAGTTGTCGTGCACAAAAAATAATATTTCATTGACCTTAAATGGACTCAGCCGGGACCTTTTGGCTGTTAAAAGCAATCCAGCATCCGAAAACACTCTTTCGCTCAAAGTGCTGGTTGCTGCAATTCATAACAGAGCCTGAGCTAATGACGATGAACGCGGGTAGGCAGATTGTCTAGTTTGCCAGTAGGACAAGATGTCCTTAGCTTTGCACGATCAGCAGTAGCTAGGTATTTCGAAGCTTTCTGGTCAACAGCATGAGAACTGTGTTACATGCTGTATTGGCGCGAGAATTGGGAAAGTATTGAAACTTTAATTGTACTTGCTTCATCCTTGTGACACTCCTGGTGTAAATAATCAACCTAATGATCGTAGTAAGGGATTAATTCTTTGGTATATTCTGCCAAGAAACCAGCTGCTTAATTCGTTAGCAGTTAGATAGAGGTCAACTTCTCCAAGCTTCATAAACATTCAGTCTAATAATGCTGCAGCAACAACAGCCTTACTGGCTGGGATCCGTGTGTACAGTTTCATCAACATTTTTTTAAAGAATGTTATAAGCGACTGGTCATCATCAATCGAATTAAGAACGTCTTTTATTTCGGCTTTAAATACGAGAGCTACGAAATTGATTGTGCTCGATTTTGATGCTGATAAAATTTCAATAATTTGCCGAAACTTGCTCAGAAAATTGCATAAATCCTCTAACAACAACCGAAAGTATATTTAACTTATTTTTTTAAATATACACTTTTTATGTCATGTTCGCTGTCTAACAAGTACAAATAACTCAATACATGGTTTACATACAGATTCATTGAAATAATCATACAACGAACGAATTAAAAAAACGGAACTTTATGTCCATTGATTTTAAATTTGTATGTACTCTCTTGCGGGGTTTGTCTCGGCGCGAATTTTAAACTACCGGCGGCGGCGGCGGCGCGCTGACTCCTTATGGCGGCGGCGCGCCGCGGCGGCGCGCACGTCTACCGCCAATGTGAACAAAATTGTTACTTAAGTGATCCTAACGCCATCTAGTGAGAGCTATAAAGTGATGGGAAAAAGAAAACTACTCATGGTTTCGAATGTTCGTGTCGGGTATAAGTGCTCCTTGTGAGTCTTTATAAAAAACCGGTTAAGTGCGTGTCGGACCCGCGCACTAAGGGTTCCGTGCCACCCTTAACTAAATTCAGGGTCCACTTACTTTCACTTAACGAAAACATCACAATATATTGCGACAGCAAACATAACTTTGTTTTTCATAGTGTCTGTATGAAAGACAAAGTTATATTTGCGGTTGATAAAAATGTGCAATATCTCAAAAACTACTGGTTCGATCTCCTTCAAACCAATTTTCGTTGCAAGTTTTTGTTGAGATCTACATCATATATTTTTTTCAAAATTTTCACTTTCTTAGTTCAAAAGTTAGATGGGGACGCCCATTTTACCACTTTGGAAGCGTCTATATCTCAATCCTTACACTTTTAGAAAAAATGGTTTTAGAAACCTCAACATTATTTTAAAAGACCTATCCATAGACACCCCACACGCATAGGTTTGAGTAAAAAAAAAATTTTTAGGTTTTAGTTTCATGTATGGGAGCCCCCCCTTAAATATTATGTTATCTAACTTTTTGTATCTGAATCGGAAGCGGTGAACAAAATACACCTACCTACCAAGTTTCAGCTATGTGATGCTTATAGTTTCAGAATAAAGTGGCTGTGACATACGGACGGACAGACAGACAGACAGACAGACAGACTTGACGAAACTATAAGGGTTCCGTTTTTTGCCATTCGGCTACGGAACCCTAAAAAGCCGGAATCAGCGGCTTAACGTGCCTTCCGAAGCACGGAGATGCTCGGGATATAAGTCACCTATATGGTCGGAATGGTCCATCCAAACACCGACCGCGCCGTAAGTTGCTTAACTCGTCAAGTATGTGTAAACGAGACACAATAAAAATTCCATTGTTATGCGACTCTCGGCATTCGTTTGATACCTGACTGATTAACTTCGGTATTACTACCAAAGCGCTGCCACCACTGTGCTACGACACCCCAAGTGAGTAAGTGAGTCTTTATACAGAAATAAATGTTTTTTTTAATAAACATGGTGTAAAAAAAAGTATGAGCCAAATTCAAGGGGGTGGTTGTCAATCGAGTTTAGAACACGGGAAACATAATAAAAAAAATTAAAGAAAAGAAAAAATAATAATTAAACGAGTATTTCTATTACTACAGAAAAATACTCCACAAAAATACATTATTTATTAGGGGTCCATCCTAATAAATAGTGTTTTTTTAAATGATTATTTAAAAATACCATATGAATGATGATTATCAATCCAACCAAACTAGCAGCCGCGCGCTCTATCTTACGCTACGGCACACAGTTCACTATTTAGTTTTATAGGTAGGTTATGTTTACGGCTTGAACTGTTTGAAATATTTTTCCTGTATTCTAGACTCCACTTTTAACCACCCCTTTGAATTTAGCTTGTACTTTTTTTACATCTATACTAATATTATAAAGCTGAAGAGTTTGTTTGTTTGTTTGTTTGTTTGTTTGTTTGTTTGTTTGAACGCGCTAATCTCCGAAACTACTGGTTCGATTTGAATAATTCTTTTTGTGTTGGATAGTCCAGTTATCGAGGAAGGCTATAGGCTATGGTGGTAAATGTGTGAAAAACGGGAGAATAAAGTCACTATTCCACGCGGACGAAGTCGCGGGAAAAAGCTAGTCCTGTATATCAGCCATTTGTTGGTGGCCTTATTAGGATTTTTTTAATAGTTCGCTCTATTCTACTAATCAAGCTCTTACATATGACACTCATGTTGAGGTAGTAGTAATAAAATAATTATGGAATCCGCCATTTTGTAGCGGTGGCAATCTTAGATTAACAATCAGAACTATATGGTGTATTTTTAAATCCATACATCAAACAGAAAAGAGTAAAATAAAGGGGAAATTAAACCATTGAATAAAATAAAAAGCCTACGTTCGTTATTTCTTTATACATAGGTTCCCTAATATTTCAATTTTCTACCATTTAGTAGAAATGAGATTTTCTGACAATATTATTCCTTTACTAGTGTGCGTGACAGGGATATTGTTTACGCACACGTAGCTACAAAATGTGCGCGCTTTTGACAACGATCTTTGTTAGGAACCCTCCTTCTAGGTGTTTATATTCTCAGGTAAGGATCTGTTCAGTACTTCGCTTGTTTACTAGTAGGTACCTACCTACCTAGTTAACTTTCTTCAGAAAAAGATCACAATCTGCTTTATTTTTAACTAATATTCATATCTGATTTAAAATTGAGCTACTTTGAAAGAGTTAGCTTTATTATTATTGAGTAGGTATCTGCTTAGATACAAGGTTCCCAAAAGTACAAATAGGTATATTGGATGAAGGTTAAAAAGGAATGCTTCATGTTGACGGGGCTAATGATCTATTCAACAAAACCCTATAAGTATAGGTATGTCTTAAATATAAATACCTAATTATATTTTAGAAAAGAGTTAAACTTACCCAAATATTTTGTAATATATATTTCCAGGCCCCATGACCGCAGATAATCGGAAATAGTTTTCTCCGCTGCCTCGTCTGCTAAGTGCACGTCCATTTTTATAAGCGGCTTAACAAGATAGTCGAGTTTAAGATTATTCATTTGAAGCACAAACAGCACTCGCCGCCATGACTCGCAAAGACGAAGAGAACAGGTTTCGACAGGTTTCATTTGACACGACTGCGGCGGGCGGGAAATTTCCAAAAACGTTTCCTTACACGCAACATAAATTTAGTTGCCGCTTACAAAATTTTTGAGATTTTTATTTTATGTGTAGTTACTTTCTTCAACAATCTTCAACAAAACTATTTAGTTGCAAATAAGTTTTTATGTAAAAAAAATGGTAGGCCAATTTTAAGTAAATTTTAACCTAAAGTTTGGTTAGTAAAGTAATACAATGTTAAGTTACAAGGTACTAAAACCGAGTTTGACAGTAATTAATAAAAACTTTGGTAGCCGAGAACCAAACTGCATTAACTAAAATGGTTATGTAAAATGCAACAGCAGCAGTTTGTTTAGACGTAAATTAAATTTATTTGTTCGTAAACAAAGTTTGACTATTCCTAGGTTAGCTTAACTAGTTTTGTTAATAACTTTTTTCAGTGTATCAGTTAATATATTTTTAATTTTTTTCTTAAATAACGAGTTGTCCAGCTCTTTAAAAGATAAGGGTAACTTGTTAAAGATTTTAGGCGCCATGGTAAATATACAATTTCTCATAAGAGCTGTTCTGCAATGGGGCGTGCTCAGACGAGTGCTATCCCGTCGATTACGGGTAACAATGTCCGCCAGTCTCTGAAATAGGTGTGGATTGTATTTGACAAATAGAGAGACCTCAAGTATATACATAGACGGAAGTGTGAGAATTTCAAATTTTTTGAAGTAGGGCTTACAACTGTCTGTTCTTTGTAAATTAAACATAGTCCTGATGCATTGTTTTTGTTTTTTGAAAACTATTTTCTTATTTGTTGAGTTTCCCCAAAAGATTATACCATTCATTATACTATTCAACTGCCATTTATGTTCTATACTGTACAATCAGATGCACGTTACTCGATAGTGGCCTTTTTGATCCTGACTCCTCCCTGCTGACGTCACGGGCCCCGTAACGAGACGTCTCTGCTAATTAATATTTAGTGGCCGCTTGCTCCCGGCTTCGCGAACGAGCGCTTTACTATTCACGAGGGTCACAACAACAGGCCGGTCTTGCCGACTCAGAGTAGGCGGTACATTTACGCGTTACATCGCAATGTTATCCAGACCCGGTGCGTTTTTACTATTTGGTTTTGAATAATTTTGTAAATACTTTGTCGCTTTCCGAAACAGAATTTTTGCCAAACAGCATCAATCGATATCCTTCCTAACATCTGATTCACAATTGCTTCTAGACTTTTTTTAATAGTATGTGCCTAAATTATTACATAATAATTAATTAATATTTACTTTCCTAATAATTGTCCAGAAGGTCAAGGTCAAGCTGAAACCGGGTTATAGGCTTGGCCTTGACTTTCTGGACACCCTGTATGTTACGCATTTTATAATCAAATACTTCATTTGGCAAAACTTACTCGTCCTAAAGTATTGCAAGGCTGATGCTTTACAAAACAATGTAAGTGGTGCATGTAATACAAACTAGTGGGTAGTTCAATAATTTACAGGTAATCATAATTTTTATAATATTTTATTATTTTATTTTGCATGTTTAATCCTTTTTTATCGAAATTTCCGCATGATTCATTAACAATAGAGGATCTAACCTAACCTAGATGACGACACCAAAAAAGCGGAGTTCTGGCGCTGGGCGTCCGCTGCCACGGCACGCTCACTTCATTCGCTCGCCTTCGCGCGTTGATGATTACTGTTTTAACCACTTTAACCTTACCTAACCTAACTCCGATGATTTAACTGTAAATTCCTGTATTAGCAAAAAGAAACATATGCGTACCTACTCAAAAAGAAACATATGCATAGTACCTAAGTAAGCGATATTTTTTTGGAATACCTATACCTACCTATAGTACTATTATTAATGAATGTAGTACTACTTTATATTCTGTGCCTATAGTTAATATTCTTCAAAATAAAACATTTGCTATATTAACATTTTTCTTAATAAAACTTGACTAAGTAAAACTTAGTCAAGTTTGACAAATGATAATAATTTTACTAAATGAAATGTGCGAAACGTACAGTTGCTAAAGTTGCATTTGCGAAATAAAACTTAGGCGATAAGTTTTGCGAAGTGAGACGAAAAATATTTTTAGCCAAACGAGGGATCCCGTCGTTACCAGCTGTTGAATATTTAAGATTGTGTGTGTTTTGAAGAAAATATACCTTAACCAAAATATCAGATTGGCTATTTTAATCACCATTGATGGCATTGATTGACTTTTTTTTCAAAACACAATCTGGTAACGAAATTTAACCATTACTATCGATCACGCAACTGGGCCTTAGTTAACGGGAAATAAAATAAACCTTCGTGATATTATATTTAGTTTACATATGTGCTATTAGAATGATAGGTACGAGTACCTAAGGGTGCTAAAGACGGGAAAAGTGCGGTGCGGCGGGCAGCGGCCGGCGAGGGCGGGCGGGAGGCGTTAGGGCTCGTTTCACGCACAATTAAAAAGGCCAGTGAGGCGGGTTAATGGCGGCTTTTATCTGCAGTCGGAACAAAGGGCGCGAGGTGTCGCCGCGACCCGCGCCGCCGCCGCAGCCTCACGGAACCGCTTGCTTTTTGTGCTACACAAATTAATTTCTCCCACAGCATTTGCATCGTGTCTCTCTCTCATTTTAAACCCTTACAAACAACGCAAAACAAACGCTCTTTCTAGACCACTTGCCTATATCAGTGCTTCATTGTTTATTACTAGCGATCCTGGCGAATTTTAACGGTTACAGTTTTTAAAGTGTTCTAATAGAGTCTCATATTATGTAAGTTTGTTTGCCCATTTTGTTGGTCTATTTTTAAAAAATAGAGATAATTGAGTTAATTTTAAGCATTCGCGTCGACTTTTCATGCATTTAATTAAAGCAAAGTAAGTAACCACTTTGACATTTAATTGATACTGTGTTCTGTGTTTGTTTCAGATGTTGCGAAGCGGTCGCTGAAGCTAACGCCATGAGGTAGCGACGAGGCGCGCGCGCACACACGCTCACAACGCAAACGCGACGCGCGCCCCCACACACTATATGAGGTAGGTAGGACAAGACACATACTATTTAGGGATCCGTACCCTATTAGCTTGAAGGTCTTCACTTGTAAATATCTAATTATAACAGTTTCCAAAATTATTATTCAAATCCAAATTTCAGATAATTCACGAAAAACATAATAAAAACAGCCTAC
This sequence comes from Pyrausta aurata, assembly GCA_963584085.1. Lineage (NCBI taxonomy): Eukaryota > Metazoa > Arthropoda > Insecta > Lepidoptera > Crambidae > Pyrausta > Pyrausta aurata. The sequence continues at coordinate 4,771 of OY757255.1, read as the reverse complement.
GAGTTAAAGAAAGCACTTGCAAAATTTAAAAGCTTTGCTACTGTGTCGGTAGCCGAGGCATGCGCCCGGATAGCGAATACACATGGTTCGATTCCTTGTCTGATACAGCTGCTTTTTGCAAGTGAAATTTTATCATTTAGATAAATGCTTGCGCTTTGCAAATTATGTAATCAACCTAACCTAATTTGTTAGCTATACGAATTGTTATCTTCAATCGAAGATATCTTTAAATCACAATCCAAACAAAGAAGGAAATGTCAACGCTCGATATGCTTCCTATCATCAATCAACAGCCGCAGGTGCGCACGCACGTGCATGTGTAGTGACGGCACACGATATTTCAGGAGCTATGTCAACACCTATTGTCCAGTAAATATAACGAATACGAAATATTCCCGTCCATTTAACCCGTCCAATACTATGTAAGGGTCAATATACAGGATGTTTCATGTAACGTGTCAAGCCGATGCGTGGTAATAGGTGAGTACCATACCTATCCATTTCACCCCCATGTATGTTATACAAATATTTATAGTTTAGGAGTTATAATTTTTTTTCGATATTTTTCATGATGCGAATATGAAGAATGTTGTTAATAAAGTACGAAATTTTGACTGCAATGTAAGTAAAATGGGATCCCTCATTAACTCATATGGTCGTGGTTAAAGTTAGTAGTAAGTACATAATGTATGTACTTGTTATCAAATGAGCTCTATTTAAACATAGAGGGACACTAAATATCAGATTTGATAAAAATATGCAAAGGTAACAATAAAAATAAAAGTAATGAAAATCAAGATATTTCCGATATGCCACATTCAACGGCCGATTTAAGCTAAAAATTACCCATTAAGTAGATCGTTTTTTGTATTGTAATGAAAGTTTATGAAGTCAAGCAGTTTATAAAATTAGTCAAAAAATATGGAAAAGCTTTTTTATATTTTTAAATTTATGTTGAAAATTCTATTCGGTTCTGCTTAATGCAATATTTTTTAGTATCGATCAATAATTTTGTATCTTGTGTCAAAGTTAGGATGGCGATTAATTTACTCATAATATTGCAAATAATGGGCATTCTATTGAGATCAAAATATCTGACAAAAAAGGACCCAAAATAAAGTTATAATTTTTTAAAGATATCGTCTAGGTGCATCATGAAAAATATCGAAAAAAAATTATAACTCCTAAACTATAAATATTTGTATAACATACATGGGGGTGAAATGGATAGGTATGGTACTCACCTATCACCATGCATCGGCTTGACACGTTACATGAAACACCCTGTATTTTTTTTAAAAACAATATGAAACTGAAACTAAAGTCAAATATTGATTTTGTAGTAAAAAGAAAAGATACTTCCCTCATCATTCGACGAAACATTCGTGCGTTAGGTACTTGTAATTAAGAGCGTACACGCGCCGCTTCAATTTCCCTTACGAAGTTCATAATACCTAACGAACGAAATCCGACGTTTACCGAGTTATTGAGCGGTTTTGAATCGAAATAATATGAATAAAAAACAGTATTTTAGATGATTTTTCTTTAGATTTTTGTTGAAAAAGATATGATTGTATACAATATGCCTTTATTTTTCCTGTAAAAGCATTGTTATTTCGAAAAACTGCAACATTCGTTGTTGCTTTTTCTTGCGACTTTCACTTTGGTCAATGACTCATATCTTCCATTTCGAACTGAAATTGATATTTTTTTAATAACTTCCTTAGTTTAGGACATGTTTATTACTTAAATTTTATTGTTTGTAAAACAAGCTAGTGACAAGTAGGGAAGGGTTAGAGAAATCCGCACGCATATACTACGCTATTTCTATCTATACAGTATTCCAATCCAACTTCTTACAAACGGAAGAAGCGCGAGTTATGCCTTCGCCATAAAATTAATATACCTATCGGAATAGAAGAACAAGTAAAAGCTGTGAAACGAAACCGATTTTGGATGACAATAACCAATTTTAGTAAGTTTCATTAGTAACTTCAAATGAGATAACCTTTCGCCCAGGTGATTTATACTTATCTCCGTAGGTTAAATATATTAGTTTACCGCATCAGTGTAAAACGAAAAATTATTTATTTGCACAAACTATTCGTAAATGTTATTTTGTCTTTACTTTTTACATAACGTTAACGTTTATAGAAAAGAATAAGCAAACTTCGTACTTTAAATTTAAAACGGATTGGCAAATATAAATCGTAAATTGAGAGGCTTCGATTTGGACTAATTTACCTCTTAAATGAGAAGTTGTAAGGGTTATTTTGCTGTAATGAACAATAATCAATCACCGATCAAGTCCCCATGTTTCAGAAGCACAATTTCTCTTAAATATACACAATTTCATTTGAAATTATAAAAAATCACATGAAAGAAATTTTTAGCGAGGCTCTTTGGGGTTTCTAACTGTTTGACAGCCGTCAAAAATGGTTCTGCTGCATCATATCTCGCATCTCTTTTTATCGCACAGCTTTATCCTACTGACATCTCGCTTTTGTCGTTCTATTCCGAAAGGGATAATAATTCTATGGCCTTCGCTCATCAATCTTGGTATGCGCTCAGTATGCAGACAGTCGTGACTGTGCCGCAGAATATATAATAATAGGTAATGTATAATAATAGGTACTACATACAGAACAGACACTCACCGCCCCTCCCTAATCTGACTTACCTCACTATCGCGCCGGAATTAGGGTTTTCATTGGGAGTCCGCCTAGCGCGCAGCAGAGCACGCGCATGTTTGCGACGTTAACGGAAGTACAAAGTTTTGTGTACGAGAGATGCCTAAGTACTGTGCAGTGTACGGGTGTGGGTGTCTTTCTTCCTCGAGAAATGACTCCGATAGAAGCTTTTTTCGTTTCCCAAAAGCTGAGAGACAGTTAGTAACTTCATACAAAATATGCAACCATAACCTATTCTAACTGTTCAGTTATGGCCCATTTACACGAGGCCAGTAGACGAGCCAGTCCAATAAGCCAGGCCAGTATTGGCTTCGAGAAAATAGAGCCAGGCCAGTGCATCGGACTGGCCCAAGCCAGTGGACGAAGCCAGTCCAATAGAATAGAACGGTTTCTAATTTGCTGGCGCCAGTGCTACTGGCCTCGTGTAAACGGACCATTACAGTGAACAACTTTAAAAACGTTAGGTAAAGGTAACATTCTTTAGAACACACTGATTTCAAAAAAGCCTTTGATAAGGTTGACCACTTGATACTGCTGGAGAGGTTGGCGTACAATGGTATAAAGGGCTCACTTTTGAGATGGTTTGCATCCTATGTTCACAACAGAAAGCAAAGAGTTGTATTAAATGGCTTTGAATCTGAAGTGTTTAATGTCACATCTGGTGTACCTCAGGGCTCCATTCTGGGGCCATTTCTTTTTGTAATGTATATCAATGATATTGTTAACTGTATTAACCATTCACATTTTGAACTTTATGCAGATGATCTCAAAATTTATAGGATCATTCGCTCTGTAGAGGACTGCTTACTCTTGCAAGAGGATTTGACATCGCTCCATAACTACTGCATCGCAAATAAACTTCAATTAAGTTTTGGTAAATGTAAAATAATGACTTTCACGCGGAAAAGACATCCTGTGATGCACCCATTTACCTTAAACGGCGCAAACCTGGAGAGGGTGGATAGCATCAGGGATCTTGGAGTAATTCTGGACTATAAGCTCACGTTCAGTTTACATGTGGAATCAATTAAGTGCAGGGCGTACAAAATGTTTGGTTTTATTTCTAGAAACACTGTAGTGTTTGCAAGGCCGTATTCGTATTTACACCTATATCACACTTTAATAAGACCCATTTTAGAATACGCAGTGATCGTATGGGATCCATTTTATAAAGTCTATGATTCTGAAATAGAAAAAATTCAAAAAAAATTCTTAAAAATGATTAGTTACAGATGCTTCCGTCAGTTCGATAATTATATCAATCTACTGGACAAGTTTAGTCTTCTTAGCTTGCGACAGAGACGTATTCAGCTGGAAGCAGTTTTTCTTTACAATATTTTAAATAATCACATTGATTGCACAAAATTTATTGATAATATTCGCTACAGAGTCCCCTCACGCCGAACTAGAAATAACAGCAAAGCCCTATTTTCTATACCCACTTGTCGTACTAACGCAGGAAAACGCTCGCCATTACATCGCATGTTGAAGCGTTATAATCAGCTGTTTGCACACGAAGTAGACCCTTTTCAATATAATTTACGTAAATATAAGGACAATGTCATAAATATTCTCAAAGGTATTTGATGCTGCCTATAATATTAATATTACTTTACAAATTTACAATTATAATAACTTCATAGTTTTGTAAACAAATTGAAAATAGTGTTAATAATACTGTAGCTAACCACAGTTTTGTAGACTACAAATTTTCCCAATACTGAGCCATTTCCTTTTGTTGCTATGTTTGGTATTGTGGTAACGTAAATTATTATTTTTGAATATTTCTCAATTAATTTTATTATATTCATCCTATCAATAATCCAAATGATTAATTTATTTCATATTTGAAATGTAAGCTTTTATGACAGTAGCCTTCTGTTTCTTACACATCCACGGAACATGTTGTTGGTGTGTACTAGTACCTACGCATTAATTTCTATGTAAACAATTTTGTACATTACCGTTTGTGTTCTTCCAATAAATAAAAAAAAGAAAAAAAAAATTATGTGTAGTTAGGAAATTATAATTGTAATATTTATGTGATCAGTGAAATTAGGTGTTTATTTCTCCACGATACC